>JAWPHD010016437.1:0-49792 GCA_037043455.1 Cyrtodaria siliqua
CGCTTCTTTTCTCGATTTACATCTCTCCATTGAAAATGGTGAAATAATTAGCAAAATATATGACAAGAGAGGTGATTTTAATTTTGATATTGTTAATTATCCCCATTCCCATTTAGATGCAAAATTTTATTATCGTAACCCTGATCTTCTTTCAAATATAAAAGTTATTTAAGAACTCTTCTGCGACAAGGACTATCACAACCTGACTTCTATGGTGACGTGATTTACAAACTTCGTACGGTCCTTGGTCATGATCACTTTCATACTATCTTTGTTAAACTTGTTAAAAGTTTTATCAAAAGCTGTTATGACCCTATATTATTTTGCAACGCACTGCATGCTTGGTGGTGGACCCATTTACAGTTCGCCACTATGCTTTCCTCTTTAATTGTGCGATGACAGGCTGTGGACCCTATGATGACGTCTACCTAAAGCCGAAAATGACGGTGACATTTGATGATTGTCTGCAATATTGTCTTGTCGTGCCCTCAATGGTTTGTTCTCTTGTTGCTCTGGCTTCAGTCAAGTCATTGAGTACCTTCTTTGTGGCTTTCTAGGCTAGCGCATTTTTGTATTTATATATACACGAGCATCTTTGTGTTTTACTTATATTGCCTATTAATGCTGCATTGTTGGTTAGAGAATAGCTCATGGCGAGGATGTCTTTATTTACAATGTCCCGTTTTATTGGGATGACAGTAGGGTAAGTGTGAGGTTTGGTGCACCCTAGAACCTGGTTTAAACCCCCCCCCCCCCCCCCCCCCCCAGCGGGCTTTTTTTACCACTGACCGTTCCAAGGCGGTAGCTCTATTGTCAACCCTTTTGTCTTTGTGATGTCTTATTCATCTTTAAAATTGTTCTTTGTTTCTGTGTGTGTTTGTGGTTGACTGTTGTCCTTCAATGCTACTTTTTCTGTCTGATTTGTATATCTATTTTGTGATCTGTAGGCACTAAAACATTCCGACCATACAAATAGTGCTTGAAATGGCGTATAAAACCAACCACAGCTATAATCTCTCATCCAATTGCACAATAGTTGCGTTCTTGTTTTGACAATGTGCGACGTTCATAAGCAATTACACACTTTGTTATCAACAACTTGAGACAAAACAGCGTCAATACTGTGATCACTTGCGTCAACATCTGACTCACACTCCGGTATGTCTCTTGTAATTGTCTTACATCTGCAATGTCTTTTCTGATTCCCAGAGGGAACTAATTAACTATAACAACATAATATGAACTGAGGTAAAACCTTGAGACGAGCACAGAAAATGTAAAAGTGAATTTTAAACGAATAAAAATCAACGAAAGAACAATACAAATATATAACTTGTCAAATTGAAATCGACTCAACATTACGTGGTCCATGTATTAACGTCCATACCCCATCCAACCCCTTCTCCAAGAAGCGAAAACGGGGTTGGCTGGGGTATGAACTAAAACTTTAATTTCGGCTTAAAAGGTTTGCACATTGTAAAATTAAATCATTTAATAAGTAATTTTAAACAGGTTATCGCATTTTTCAGTATGATGTTTAGTCCACCGCCATATTCATGCCATCATCGGGATGGTTAAAATTGTGTACTATTGATTTTATTAGCTCGACTATTCGAAGAATAAGAGAGCTTATGTAATCTGCCCGGGGTCGGCGTCGTCGTCGGCGTTGGCGTCGGCGTCGGCGTCGGCGTCCCACATCAAGGTTTGCGTGTAAGCTGTGTTTACAAGTCTATATCTCTTACATTTCTTATCCTACCACAACCAAATTTGTTCATGGTCTTCCTTGTAGCAATATCTTAAGGGCTGCATAAGCAATTTTGGTTCCTGTAACCCATGGGCTCCCATGGAACGCAAATTATGAAGCCTATAAAATGTGCCCCATTTCACATGAAATTTTGCGTCTAAGCTGTGTTTACAAGTCTATATCTCTTACAATTCTTACCCTAGCACAACCAAATTTGGCCATTAGCTTCCTTATAGCATTATCGTAAGGGCTGCTTAAGTAATTTTGGTTCCTGTAACCCCTGGGCTCCCATGGAACCCAAATTCTGATCGCCCTTAAAATATGTCTGTTTCACATCAAAATTTGCTTGTAAGCTGTGTTTACAGGTCTATATCTCTTACATTTTTTGTTCTAGCTGCACTAAATTTTGGAATTGGTTTCTTTATAGTATGTTGTAAAGGGTTGGATAAGTAATTTTGTCTTCTTCAAATTCTGGGCTCCCATGGAACCCAAATTGTGATGGCCCATAAAATGTGCAATAAATGCAGATCTAGGTTTGCATGTAAGCATGTATATATCTATAATTTTGGTTTGGGATTTGTTATAGCATTACGCATCTTATTACTTCACCCATATTGGGTCATGGGCTCCCTCCCCCCCCCCCCTCTACCCCCGCTCCCACTCCCCTCCACACCATATTTTTTATTTTTTTTTATTTTTTTTTACCTATTTCTGTGTTGTTTTAGTCAATTCTTACACATATATGTTGCAACCCTCCCCGCCACCACCACCCCACCCCCCCCCCCCCGCCTTTCACCCAATCACCCCCCACCCACTCCGTCCAAGACTTGATTTTTTTTTTTTACACATTTCTGTGTTGCTTTTGTCAGTTCTTACACATATATGTTGCAACCCTCCCCGCACCCTCCCCCCCCCCCACCTCCCGCCTCTCACCCCATCACCCCACCCACCACGCCCCACACTTGATTTTTTTTTTTTACATATTTCTTAGTTGTTTAAGTCAATTCTTACACACATATTTTGCCCCCCCCCCCCCACAACCCCCAAACCCCCAACGCACTCCCACCTCTCACCCCATCACCCCCACCCCCACCCCGCCCCAGACTTGAAACTTTTTTTTTTTAAATATTTCTTTGTTGTTTTAGTCAATTTTTACACATATATGTTGCCCCATCCACCCCCCACCCCCACCCCACTCCTACCTCTCACCCTCACCCCCGCTCCACCCCCACCCCACCCCACCCCACCCCACTTGAAACTATTATACATTTTTTTACATATTTCTGTGTTGCTTTTGTCAATTCTTACACATATATGTTGCAACCCGGTCCCCCCTCACCCTATCACCCCCCACACACACACACACACACACACACACACACACACACACACACACCACCCATCCCGCCCCATACTTGGAACATTTTTTTTTTTTTTTACATATTTCTTCATTGTTTTAGTCAATTCTTACACACATATGTTGCCCCCTCCCCACCCCCAAACCACTCCCGGCTCTCACCCCCGTTCCCCCCACCCAACCCCCACTTGAAAATCTAATTTTTTTATTATTTTTTTTACATATTTCTGTGTTGTTTTAGTCAATTCTTACACATATATGTTGCCCCCTCCCCCCCTCCCCCCGCCCCCAACCCACTCCCGCCTCTCACCCCGCTCTCCCCCACCCCCCACCCCCCACCCCCACTTGAAACTTTTTTTTTTTTACATATTTCTATGTTGCTTCTGTCAATTCTTACACATATATGTTGCCCCCTCACCGCCCCCCCCCCCCACCCCACCTACACCCGCCTCTCACCCCCCCCCCCCCCACCACACTAGATCTTTTTTTTTTTTACATATTTCTGTGTTGCTTTTGTCAATTCTTACACAAATATGTTGCCCCCTCCCCGCCCCCCCCCCCCACCACCCCCGCCTCTCACCCCGCCCCACTTGATTATTTTTTAAACATATTTCTTTGTTGTTTTAGTCAATTCTTACACATGTTGCCCTCCCCACCCGACGCCTCTACACCATCCCCACCCAAACTCGATTTTTTAATTATTTTTTTCTTCATATTTTTGAGTTGTTTTGGTGAATTATTACATAGCTTCTTACACATATATGTTTCCCTCACGACCCCCCACTCCCCCACCATCCACCCCCGCCTCTCTCCCACCCCCACCCCGCATCCCACTTTTTTTTTTTTTTTTTTTTTTTTACATATTTCTGTGTTGCTTTTGTCAATTCTTACACAAATATGTTGCCCCCTCCCCGCCCCCCCTTCCCCCCCACCACCACCGCCTCTCACCCCGCCCCACTTGATTATTTTTTAAACATATTTCTTTGTTGTTTTAGTCAATTCTTACACATGTTGCCCTCCCCACCCGACGCCTCTACCCCATCCCATCCCAAACTCGATTTTTTTATTTTTTTTTTTCTTCATATTTTTGAGTTGTTTTGGTGAATTATTACATAGCTTCTTACACATATATGTTGCCCTCACCACCCCCACTCCCCCACCATCCACCCCCGCCTTTTTTTTTTTTTTACATATTTCTGTGTAGTTTTGGTCAGTTCTAACACATAGTTACGTTGTGCTACCAACCCCACTCCACATTGTTGTAGCCTTGTTTTCTGATGGTATATACTAGCTATAAATGTGTTATTCTCCGAAAAATCGAATAGTCGAGCTGCGCTGTTCTCCGACAGCTCTTGTTAATATTGAGTTCTGCTCAACCCGGGGCTAGAGGGCGTGAGCGGTAGCTAACATATTTCACTACCGCTCATGAACAGTCTCAATCAAACCGAGACTGCAATATTGCGTATGTGTCGTGCTCGGCCGTTTCCAAAGGTCCATTATTATACTCTTTTTTAAAGTTTTATTGTCGAAATATTCGTTATAAAATCCTGCTAATACAAGCTCTCATTGCTTTATGGAATTAAGGTGGGACCACGTAATGATAATGAGGTCCTCTCAGGGTTATTGGGGAACATGGCTATTTATTTTTGGTGAACAAGGGAAAACAGGCTGTTATTTTCAGGGAACAAGAGAACATTGACACGTATGTTTTAAGGAATAAGGGAACGTGACTTTATAGGAAATACAATTCTAACATCTAGTTTTAATATTTAAAAACAATCACAAAAAGTTAACATTTCAAATAATATTTTTGTGATGACAGTGTTGTATAAGATGCAGCTATAATAACTGTAGGCCAGAATTAATTTTGGGGAACATTAGCAAATATTTTAAACATTAGAAATACATTTAGAGAACAAGGGAACATTGGGAAATTAATTTTAGGGAACAAAGCACAATATTTTTGGGGAACAAGGGAAAACTGACTAATATTTTCAGGGAACAAAGGAATATGGATCCCTTCCCCTCTCCTCAGTAATAATAAGAAGAATGGATAGATCATTTGCTGCAATGTATAATTTGAAAGGGACAAATTGCATTAATGATGTTTAGTCCACCGCCATATGCATGCCATCTTCGGGATGGTTAAAATGTTGTACTATTGATTTTATTAATATTGAGTTCTGCTCAACCCGGGGCTAGAGGGCGTGAGCGGTAGCTAGCATATTTCACTACCGCTCATGAACAGTCTCAATCAAACCCAGACGACAATATTGCGTATGTGTCCTGCTCGGCCGTTTCCAAAGGTCCATTATTATACTCTTTTTTAAAGTTTTATTGTCAAAATATTCGTTATAAAATCCTGCTAATACAAGCTCTCATTGCTTTATGGAATTAAGGTGGGACCCCGTAATGATAATGAGGTCCTCTCAGGGTTTTTGGGGAACATGGCCATTTATTTTTGGTGAACAAGGGAAAAAAGGCTGTTATTTTCAGGGAACAAGAGAACATTGACACGTATGTTTTCAGGAATAAGGGAACGTGACTTTATAGGAAATACAATTCTAACATCTAGTTTTAATATTTAAAACAATCACAAAAAGTTAACATTTCAAATAATATTTTATATTATAGTGGTATAGCAACTATAATTACTGTAGGCCAGAATTACTTTTGGGGAACATTAGCAAATATTTTAAACATTAGAAATACATTTAGAGAACAAGGGAACATTGGGAAAATAATTTTCCCCTCTCCTCAGTAATAATAAGAAGAATGGATAGATCATTTGCTGCAATGTATAATTTGATAGGAACAAATTGCATTTACCATATTGTTCATACTGAAAGGGGAGATGAAAACAGGCAAAAATATATTCAAGACGGCTTTTGATAAGAATGAATTCAAGTATATATTTAGATTAAAATGTTTTAGACTAGCTTGAAAGAAACTAAACCGCCAAACTGAGCACTTACCGCACTGCTTCAAGTAAACACTGTCGTGACATGGCTGACAGATTGTTAACTATACATATACATACATTGTTCCAATTGCTTTTTACATTTTTTTTTCTTTCTGCCAGAAATGTTGATATTTTCTATGTTGTTACTGATTACTTAATATATGCAAACTGTGACCTGAGTATGTAGTCGATAACACTAAATACGATTCACAAATAGATGAGAGATGGAGATAATTGCTTTAATTTTAACACCACAGTCCATCCGTCCTGATCTTACCTTGAATAAGAACCGTCTGTACAAAGAAATATAAAAAGATCGGACAGGGAAAGTAGCATTCAAGGAGGACAGTCAACCACAAAACACAGAAAGAAACATGCAAACAGACAAACAAGAAGGCAAAAATATTAATAAAAGCAAACGACATCACAAACACAAACACAGGGCTACCGCCTTGGAACGGTCAATGGCAAAGTAGGACACTGGGGGTTTAAACCAGTTCTAGGGTGCACCAAGTCTCACATTTACCCTACTGTCATCCCATTAAAACAGGCCAGTGTAAATAAAGAAATCCCCGCCATGATCTAATCTCTAACCAACAAGGTAGCATCAATAGGCAATATAAGTAAAACACAAACATGCTCGTGTAAATATACAAGATGGCAAGTTGCATTCACTTCAGTGCATGGGTTTGAAGAAATTCAATCCAATGATTTTATCTGTGTGTGACTCAATGGGCCAATCCTAATAGATACTAGTGTCCCATCCAATGCCGGTTGTAAATGCCTGAAAGAATAATGCAAATATCAGTCACAGATAACCATTTAGATATAAACAAAGGATAGATGACTCTTTTCTTCAGAAGTCATTCAGTGTGAAGCAGCCCTTCTGTGGTGTAAATCTCATTTTTGCTTTTCACTGAAAAAGCAGTTCCAATCTATCCTGGTGTTTCATCTCTGTTCTGGTCCGTTGTGTTCCGGTGAATCGTACCACTGGTCCATAATTATGTCATAAAACAAATACAAACAATTCCTGTTTTCAAAGTCTATAATAAGGTCATTTTTAACATACCAGATATGACTTACAAATCACTATCTGAGTCAAATAAATGAGAACCAGACCATCAGCCATATTTACAACGAAAGGACACCCACCTGTACGGGCACAATATGATCTGAACTGTAATGATTGTGTGTAGTGTAACGTATCTACAGTTAACTATCGACAGATATATAGTGCTGCTTTTTTAAATAAACTGCGCAATTCTTAAATGCCAAAACTTTATTAAAAAGTAGATCCAGAAATACAACAACACTATGTTCAGCTGTCAAAAATATTAATTAAATTAATTGTAAACTCATGAAACTGTAAACATTACCTTGTTCATTTGCCAATATAACACTGGGTATGGTCAATATTTGCTTCTACAATTACAATAATCCGAGCCTTCTCTGATCATAAGACTAGTAAAATCCTCTTTTTTTTGGTGGCGTTTTACGTACACAGCCAGTTGAAATATTAAAATCGTAAGGTCAGAGAACCCGTGGCGAGGGGGCGTGAGCAGTAACATGCATATTTCACTACTCAATCAAACCGAGACTACATTAGTTCGTATGTATCGTGTTCGGCCGTTTCCAAAGGTCCACACTCATACTCTTGTGGATTACAAATAACAATTGCTTTCATTTTGTACTAACACTTTTGTACTAACACTTTTGTGAGTTGGTGTTGAGCAAGTTTAAATGATTTAATTATTGACAATTAGTCTTCCAGAAATGATCTGATCTGAAATAATGTCAATATTTACTCAATATTTACTACTGTTATGTCACTGATTTTAATGCGCTTATTAGTATAATCTTGAAAGTTTCCGGCCAAGACGATTTACTGTTCATATCGAGTGTTTGCAAATAAAAGGTATACCAATTTATTCAATCACGTTTGCCCCTAGTGTTGTTTTGGCATCGTGTGCTATGCAGTTGTTGACATGTTCAGTATAAACTTGCAGTTATTGACATTTTTTAAATTCACGAAAATGATAGCTTCTCTACAAAGTCTCAGTTTCGCCTTTTAACCCTCTACATATTCTGCTGCACATATTCCATAGGTCTTTGTCACGGAGTCAGAGAGCTTTTCAAATTAACTCTATTCTAACCATTTATAACGACAACGTTGCACAGAAAACTGTTTTAAAGAAAACAAATCAGAATTTCGAAACTAAAACTCCTAAAGGTGTAGCAAACCCATTGCATCACAGGAAGTGTTCGCCTAGGGTAGTCAGTCGCATAATGGCTGTCAGTAAATAATTCTCAGTTCTTTTTGTGAAATAAAGGCATTTTCACTATTTTAAAGGGCCATTTTTGGTTTATATCATGGGATCATGTGAATTTCCATTTTCTCTCAGATTCTTAACTGGCATTTTTCCTTTTGGAATGATTATTTGTCTTCAAAAAATACTTCACAGTCTTTTAGAACCGGTTTTGACAAATATTTTGGCTATTTTTCGCCTCCGAAAGCCGTAATTTGGAGTTTCAGATTTTTCAAGTCTTTAAATGATGGCATGGAGAAACATCTTTCTCTAAAACTAGGATTGTTTGGTGTCAACATGTAGATATATGTATTTTCCATCATAATTCCGCATATAGTGGACAATTGCCTGGAAAATTGGATTCTGGCATGAAAATCAGCACATTTTGCATTAAAACAGCAGTTTTGGTAGCCAGACCTCTTGATTTCTTCATGTTTATTGAGATCATGAAGGATTTAATGCATTAAATCAGTTATAGGTATGCCCAATGTAATTTTATAAAACAGTTAAAGTAGGTTAAAACATAGATTTTTGTCACTGTTGACCGCTCTGTTCTTTTTTGAAACGCATATATCTTGATCGATACTCATTCGATTCGCGAAAACTTATCTTTTTTTTAATGCGTTATAGAGTAGTCTTTTTCAGAATAGCTGCTTTGAAAATTCACTAAGAGTTAAGTGTTCTTATAGATGTAGTGTTCACATTGTTGATCTATTTGTTACATTTGTGTTAACATTGGGAGTTTTTAAAAAAAAAATTGCTTGTATGGAAATGAGTGTATGAATACAATATTTTAGCATTTCAGTGTTTATGTATTTAAAAGGAGCTTTCACTCATGAGACAAGTTCTTTCTTAGAAGATACATGACCCCCACTTTTCTGTGGAGTTTTGGGCAGCATATGTGTCATTTGTGATGAGAATGTAAGCTATTCATTTTTAATTTGAGCCTAGATATGAACGACAACATGGCAGTTAATTTTTAATTCATACATAACTTAGTGCAAAAATCAATGGGCGTGTTACACCTAAAATTGCTACCAGTGTCTACGTTAGAACAGCTTAAAGCGTGACAACGACGATTTACCATCAAAATCGACAAGCATAGATTAGCAATTATCTTCTCTTTTTTTCATTCCCGTTAGCGTAAAGTTCACTTGCGCTTCAAGTGTCTTCGTCACCTATCGCTAGCTGTGCTCGCTAATAATAAGGTTGGTGGTAATTATTGTTAAGGCATCAGAGTAGCTTTGTATTGTTTTACGTAACAATTACGTTGCGTACACGTTGTTGTAAATTAAACGAAACAGTGGAAAGTAATGCTATGACCATTATTTATATTTTGTCAAAAATGCACTGTAACCTTATACAATTCATTATTCAGCAAAACGTAGATTTTGTTTTATACAGTTGTTATCCCTAGTAGGAATTGGAAAACACTGCATCATACTGTTCCTACGATGTTTGTTTGGAGTTGTGTGAGTTTTCTTTATTTTGATAGCAAAGAGATATTCTTTGAAGGCGACCATATTGTGTTATTTGTAGAAGTTATATAGGAAACGTTTGAGAGAAATGTTTATCAATATTTATTTGTCGGCTGAGAATGTACTTTTGATAAGTTATATATTTAGGATTAATTTGATCTCAGACATTGAGGCAGTTGGATAATAAGGGGGCGTGATGAATCATCTGGGGATTATCTCTGTAACGTGGCAACCACGTTTCTGAATAGTTGCAGTGCAAGCAATAGGTGTAAAGTTCCTTTATAAGAAAACTGTATGTCATAATACTAAATCTTACATGATCATTGCATTTGGAGATTGTTTTATTCTTACTTGATGAAACGCGTATCGTGGATTTTTATTTATATAACGTGTTGTGGAAAATATTGTTAATATTGGACAATTGTGTGTTTTAGAAAACAAAATGCTCTGTTCGTACTGCGTTGGGAGTCATTTGTAGTCAAAAAGGAAAATAGTAAACCTTACAGGTAAAACATTTCACCGATTACTTTTAAATATTGGATACGCCTGTATTACACCATTCATTATGTACCTGCTTTAAAAAGGCCTCATGATTATAGTTCAAATACTTCTTACATGCAACTTTTAATCTTATGTAGGGATAACCCATGTATACATACGTCTATTCCAACTCAGTTTTTAACAATATTCAATTTTGAAAATGAAACGATTTATACTCTCAACTGATTCTGAAAAACAATCTACGGTATAATCATAGACAGGCGTTTCAAAGTCTTCTAGTATATTTTATATACTGAGGGCAGCTTTACTCCTCGCGTTTGATGTTTGTCTTCAGTCTTGCCTTGTCGTACCCTTAACGGTTTGTTCTCGTGTTGCTCTGACTTTGCCAAGTCATTGAGTACTTGCTTTGTGTCTTTCTATGCTTTTCCTATATATCCATATATACATGATCATTTACTTGTATTGTCTATTAATGCTGCATTGTTCGTTAGAGAGAATATAACCTGGCCGGGATATGTTTATTTACACTGTCCCGATTTATTAGGATGACAATATAGTGTGAGGTTTGGTGCATTCTACAACTTTCACCACCCCCCCCCCCCCCCCCACCACCACCCCAGCGGCCTGTTTTGCCACTGACCGTTCCAAGGCAGTAGCCCTATTGTCAATCCTTTTATGTTTGAGATGTCATATCATGCCTTTTATTCGTTTTAGCAATTAGTATTTGTTTCTATGCATATTTTTGGTTGACTGTAGTCCTTGAATGCTACATTTTCAGACAAATTCAATGAATTGTATTTAGACATCTCGATACACTGTATTTATTTATGATACATTCCTCTAGAGATGTAATGAACTTTCTTGGAAACAAAAACGTGACAATAGATCTACGTATACGAAGAACAAATGTCTTAATGGAAGAACTATATAACGTTTTTTAAAGCCGTTATTTTCGGTTTTGGTTCAGACATATATTGTTTACAAGTGCTCCGATGTGTTTGGTCTTTCACGAATGAGACAGCGATTGAATGTCGGTTCTCAAGTTAGTTATTTCGTTACTTACGACATTCCAAAGATTTAATGAATTATTTGTTACATTTTAAAATACAGACTGTTTATGTTTTTTAAAAAAGACTTTGCTTTATGTTGGACTTTCCTGGCAAATTACCGTAGACGTCATCAACACTTGTATTGACGTTATTACTCGGCTTCATAGTTATACACGATAATTCCGCTCAGGGTTATATGCGTTGGCGACTTCAGAAAACGTGGACAAATGACGTAAACAGGAAATGATGTCAACGTAGTTGTCGCAAAGTCGTGGTGCCAGCGGCACCTACATACTAGACATACCGAAGGCTGGATGCACAAGTGTTCAAGGTGTATACAAGTATGCAACTCGTGTTATATAGTGTTTACCAGTGGGAACCAATTCATGTATGTTTTCATATGTATATATGCCAGCTGCAGGTTCAATAGTCGGTTAAAATGCTCATTAGAGCATATGTTGTACTGTTATATGTCTTGCCGACTCGAAATAAAGATGTTTTGATTAATTGAATAGCTGCGAGCTATTGTTTATGTCTGCTGCACCAAATGATATTGGTCCATGACTTAGTTTAATGGCAATCATTGGACACAAATCGATAGGAGCTAAGGTACTGCATTAATTTCATATTTAAATGCATTAACCCTTTCGGCGCCAAATAATTTTTTGGAATTTTCTCCCAGCGCCAAATTTCCAAAAATAAATAGTGTGGTTGTTTAAATCCCTGTAACTTGAGAAAGAATAAAGATATCAACTTGAAATTTTCAGTGATAATAGATTTTATAATATTGTAATGGTAAAAGAACAACACAGAATTATTATACTTGTCAAGTGTCACCAAATGTTATGTAATTACATTTTTTTTCCGAAATTGATTTTGTGTTCTTACTGAATTATATCTTGTCAATATAAAATAAAGATGATGCGTAATTATTTAAGTTAAAGTTCACTAATATCAATTCTACACATGTCGAAGTCACTTTGGCACAATTTAGTTCTAAATATATACCCATATATCGTATACTTTCTCATTCCTCGAGCGGACGCCATTTTGGAATGGAAGATTCCAGATTTTTCTGTGCCGAAACTATGCAACATTTTCAGCAACATATGCAATTTTTGGGGAAAAGTTTGTGTATATTCATTCATAAACCTCGTTCTGATATTGGAAAATCCCCGGACGGTGTGGAAGTAATTTTTACACTATTAAAATAATTGCGTTCCAACCACATTATTCGATGTCGACTGGAGTCGCCTGTGGCGCTCTGCCGAAATGTCGACTGGAGTTGCCTGTGGCGCCGAAAGGACTATACAGCCATAGCAATATTTAAATACTTTTGGCTCAATTTTTTCGGGCAAATGTCATATAAACAGTGTCGAATTCTCGTCAACTATATACAAGCCCAGTAATCGACGTCATCAGCAGGTGCACGAGATGATCACCCGTAACGAAGAGTTGTCTCGACTCGGTAAATAAACACACGCATTTCAGCTCTAATTCTCAGTCCCTAAATATATAATTAGGCCTAAAGTCTTTTAGGCTCAATTATATCTTTATGGACTGAGAATTAGAGCTGAAATGCGTGTGTTTACTTACCGAGTCGAGACAAATCTTCGTTACGGATGATCATCTCGTGCACCTGCTGATGACGTCGATTGCTGGGCTTGTATATATATAGCGGCTTAAACAATTGTCAAAGCGTATATATACACTGAATGTACAATTACTTCTAGTAGCTATCCCCTGAGTATGTTTTACTCCAATTAGGCGCATATTATCCCCTGCAGACACTAGTTTTAGGTCATATACAACAATTGCATTTCCCGTACGCCTCCATTATAGCCATTTGGCCTACAACCCCTTTTCCTATATCAGAACGGATGATAAAACCGAACATTTTCTTAGAGACACTTAAAAATGACCAGCAAATTGGGGGAATGTAATGCTTTCAGCCTCTAATATTGCACTGAAGGTGGGCACCCCGAGAATGTTTACTTTTTGCAAATATACACTCAGTTCAATTGTACCCATCAATGAGTATGAGAGTGGACCTTTGGAAACGACCGAACACGATACATACGAAATATTGCAGTCTCGGTTTGATTGTAAGATAAAAAATATCGGACAGGGAAAGCAGGATTCAAGGACGACAGTCAACCACAAAACTGTTCATGAACGATAAAAATGCAAATATCAGTCAAAATATCCTAAATGAACACGTTTTATGTTGGAAATATATTGTTTTGATGTTTTATGTGGATTTGTTATGATTTGGGTAATTTAATCCAATCAGAATCAACCTTACAATCTGACTTTATGCTCTAATAGACCCTATACCTTTTTCAACCAATCAGAAGCCCCAAATCAATAGTGATATCTGACCTTAAGACACGTCTAAGAAGCTGTACTGTATACAATCCAGTGATAATGTAACTATTAAATTCACCATATTAGCATGACTTTATGAAACTCTCTGACACAAAGTATCGCACTTAGTTTGAGATGCTATGTTCCATACAGAGTCTAGTAGGCTAATGAACAGTATTTTTAAAATCCACTGTCTGGTACGCCAGGCGTATTCCCGAATAGGTCATTTCGTATCTCATATCTTTTCAATTGAGACATCATTAAATTGCGAAATAGGACAATTGAGGAAAATAATACAGTGAATCTATCGACATTCCTGATATATTCTATAGTTATTGTATAGTTGTACGTCACAACTCAATTGTGTTCACGCTTTGTTGTAAGTTTAACGAAACTGTAATTTAACGGGAAAAGTAATCATATGACCATTATTTATAGTTTGTCAATAATGTATTGAAACCTTACAAAATGCAGTTTTCAGCTAAACGTAGAATTTGCTTTCTCTAGTAGGAATTGGAAAACACTGCATCATACTGTTCCTACGATATTAGGAGCTGTGTGTGTTATATTTTGATAGCAATATATGATTACGGAGAGATATTCTTTGAAGGCAAACATATTGTGTTCTTTGTAGAAGTTATTTAGGAAACGTTTGAGAGAAATATTTATCAATATTTATTTCTGGAAATGTTCTTTTGATAAGTTATATATAAGAGGATTAATTTTATCTCAGACATTGAGGCAGTGGAACAATAAGGGGGCATGATGAAATATCTCGTGATTATCTCTCTAACGTGGCAACCACGTTACTGAACAGTTGCAGTGAATACGCCATATAGGAATATACAAGCAATTTGTGGAAAGTTCATGATCTTCAGTAGACACTTTATAAGAAAACGGTATGTCACAATACTAAATCTTACACAGTCATTACATTTGGAGATTGTTTTATACTTACTTGATGAAACGCGTATAGTGTATTTTATTTATATAGTGCGTTGTGGAAAATACTGTTTATGTTCGACATTTGTGGGTTTAGAAAAACAAAATGCTCTGTTAGTACTGCGTTGGAAGTCATTTGTTTGACAACAGTAAAAGTAATAAACCTTACAGGTAAAACATTTCACTGATTATTTTTAATTATTGAATACGCCTGTATTACATCATCCAATGTACCTACGTATATACTCGAGGACTTTAAAAACGCCTCATGTATATAGTTTCAATACTTCTTACATGCAACTTGTAATCTTATGTCGCGGTAGCCCACGTCTATTCCATCCCAGTTTTACACAATATTCACTTTTGAAAATGAAACGATTTATACTCTCAACTGATTCTGAAAAGAAATACGGTATAATCTTAATTCATTTTCAGACAGGCGTTTTCAAAGTCCTCTAGTATAGTTTATATAATAAGGTCAACATGTGCAGCTTTAATCCTCAAAGGAAGTTTGCCTTCAGTCGTTTCTGTCGTACCCTTAACGGTTTATTCTCTTGTTGCTCCGGCTTCTGCCAAGTCACTGAGTACTTGTTTTGAGTCTTTTAGGCTTTATATATGTATATATACATATACATATATAATGGATCATTTACGTGTTACACTTATATTGCCTATTAATGCTGCCTTTTTTGTTAGAGAATAAAACCTGACGGGGATATATTTATTTACACTGTCCCGATTTATTGGGATGACAATATGGTAAGAATTAGGTTTGGTGCACCCTAGAACCTGGTTTAAACCCCCAGCGGTCTTTTTTGTCACTGAACGTTCAAAAGCGTTAGCCCTATTGTCAACCCGTGTATGTTTGAGATGTCATATCATGCCTTTTGTTCATTTAAGTAATTAGTGTTTGTTTCTATATTTGTTTATGGTTGACTGTTGTCCTTGAATGCTACATTTCCTATTCGACTTTTATATATACTTTTTACCATATCAGCTGATTGATATGAGGTGTTATTCTAACATTGCATGACAAATTCTATGAATTGTATATAAACATCTCGATATACTGTATTTATTTATGATACATTACTCCTGGGATTTAATGAATTTTCTCTGAAACGAAATCGTGATAATAGATCTACCTATACTAAGAAAACACGTCTTAATGGAAGAAATATATAATGGTTTTTAAAGCCGTTGTTTTCGGTTTTGGTTCAGAAATAAATAATTTACAAGTGATCACGAATGAGGCTTAGCTATTGAATGTCGGTTCTCAAGTTAGTTATTTCGTTACTTACGACATTCCAAAGATTTAATAAATTATTTGCTAAATTTTAAAATACAGACTATTTATGTTTTTTAAACAAGACTGCTTTATGTTGAACTTTCGTGGCAAATTACCGTAGACGTCATCAACACTTGTATTGACGTTATGACTCGACTTCATAGTTACTTCCCACTAAACGGATGCATTTGACTTTTAATTTGTTTTCTTCATTTATTTTGATACACAATAATTCCCGCTCAGGGTAATGTGCGTTGGCGACGTCAGAAAACGAGGACAAATGACGTAAAGGACAAATGACGTAAACAGGAAATGACGTCAATGTAGTTGTCGCAAAGTCGTGGTGACAGCTGCACCTATATAGTTGACATACCAAAGGCTGGCTGCACCTGTATACAAGGTTATACATGTATACAACTCGTGTTATATTGTGTTTACCAGTGGGAACCAATTCAGTTTCAGTGTTTTCAAATATATATATATATATATATGTGTATATATATGCCAGCTGCAGGTTCAATAGTCGGTGCAAATGCTCATTAGAGTATATGTTGTACTGTTATATGTCTTGCCGATTCAAAATAAGGAGTATCCTACCTGCAGTTTTGATTTATTGTATATCTGTGAGATATTGTCTATGTCTACTACACCAAAATGAAATTGGTCGATGAGTTAGTTTATTAATGGCAGTCATGGGTCACAAATCTGGAGAAGCTAACGTACTGCCTTATATTTCGTAATTAAATGTATTAAGCTACACAGCCACATCAATATTTAATAGTTTGTGGCACAGATTTTTCCGGCAAATGCCATATAAACAGTGACGAATTCTCGTCAACTATAGATATATAGCGGCTTAAACAATGTGCTAGTACTTCAGTTAAACGTACAAAGCGTATATATACGCTGAATGTTAATACTTCTAGTAGCTATCCCCTGAGTATGCTTTACTCCTATAAGGCGCACATTATCCCCTGCAGACCTAGTTTAAGACACGTCTAAGAAGCTGTACTATAAACAATCCCGTGAACTTTATCATATTAGCATGACGTTATGAAACTCTCTGACACAAAATGTCGCACTTAGTTTGAGATGCTATGTTTTATATAGAGTCTAGTTTTTTTGTTTTTTTTGTTTTGTTTCGTGTTTTACGTAATTTTCAACACACGTAAGGTTATATATGACCGTCGATTTTTTGTGGTGGAGGTAGACCACCCACTTTTCCTGGGTAGAACCAGTACGGTACACCTCCCGCCATCCGTAAGAATTGACACTTCCTCACTTACAAGTCGAGCTCCCAGTGGGATTCGAACCCGCAGCGATGAGAGGCGAATGTTTACAACGCAACGTCGTTAACCATTCGGCCACGGAGACTCTTGAGTCTAGTAGGCTAATGTACAGTATTTTTAAATCAACTGACCGGTGCGACATGCGTATTTTCGAATAGGTAATTTCATTTCTCATATTTTTTCAAATGAGACATCATTAAATTGCGAAATAGGACAATTGGGAAAAATACAGTGAATCTATCTACATTCCTGATCTATTCCGATGATAGTAATTGTATAGTTGTAAGTAACAACTACGTTGTTTTCACGGTTTGTTGTAAATTTAACAAAACTGTAAGTCTAACGGGGAAAGTAATGCTATGACCATTATTTATATTTTGTCAATAATGTACTGAAACCTTATCAGATGCAGTTTTCAGCTAAACATAGAATTTGCTTTATACAGTTGATATCTCTAGTTGGAATTGAAAAACACTGCATCATACTGGTCCTTACGATGGCCCATTTGGCTCACATTTACTTCCCTTCTATTTCCTGACTTCCGCATTCCGTATTCCGAATTCCGCATTCCGCATTCCGAATTCCGCATTTCGTAGTATTTTTTGCCAGCGCTATATATCACTGATAAATCGCAAATTATAATAATAATAATGCTACTACTATTACTAGATCGACTACTACTACTACTACTACTACTACTACTACTACTACTACTACTATTACTACTACTACTACTACTACTACTACTACTACTACTATTACTACTACTACTATCTCCACTATTACTACTAGTATTACTTCTACTACTACTACAAAAACTATTACTACTACTTCTACTACTACTACTACTTCTACCACTACTACAACTAATAATAATGCTACTACTACTACTACTACTACTACTACCACCACCACTACTACAACTACTACTACTAATAATGCTACTACTACTACTACTAGATCTATTACTACTACTACTATTACTACTACTACTAATGCTACTACTACTACTAGATCTACTACTACTACTACTACTACTACTACTACTAATGCTACTACTACTACTACTACTACTACTACTACTACTACTACTACAAGATCTACTACTACTACTACTACTACTACTTCTACTACTACTACTACTACTAATAATAATAATAATAATAATAATGTATTTTAACGAAGAACAGAAAAATAAAGATGTTTAGTGATTTACATGAAAAATGCAATATTTTGGTAGAATTAATAATTCATTATTCTTGGCACGCTATGCTCTTATTTGAGCTCATCTATTCTTGGAAACTGAGAAAATGACTATCAAACTGTTCAGTATTAAAGAACAAGTGAAAGGCTGTCGAGATATGGTACCGTTTTCAACTTAGGTTGACTTTATTGCTAGAGATTTCCTTCTGATGGAATGTACCTCGAGACAATTTGGGAGCAAAGAACATAGCTATGTTGTGTACACATAAACTCGATTTAAGCTAACCAGTATTGCCTACTGACCATTCCAATAATGAACTGTGAATACTGAAAAGGGGATCCCTTCGAAGCAACAAACACAAACAAAAGAGAAAAGTAGCAGACTTGGTTTTATTAAATCTCAAAACATGTAACATAGGTAGCCCTGTTGTCAACCCTTTTATGTTTGAGATGTCATATCATGCCTTTTATTCATTTTAGTAATTAGTGTTTGTTTCTATATTTGTTTATGGTTGACTGTTGTCCTTGATGCTACATTTCCTATTCGACTTTTATATCTACTTTTTACCATATCAGCTGATTGATAAGAGGTGTTATTCTAACATTGCATGACAAATTCTATGAATTGTATATAAACATCTCGATATACTGTATTTATTTTTGATACATTACTCCTGGGATTTAATGAAATTTCTGGGAAACAAAATCGTGATAATAGATCTACCTATACTAAGAAAACACGTCTTAATGGAAGAAATATATAACGGTTTTAAAGCCGTTGTTTTCGGTTTTGGTTCAGATGGAAATAGTTTACAAGTGATCCGGCGTGTTTGGTCTTTCACGAATGAGGCTTAGCGATTGAAAGTCGGTTCTCAAGTTAGTTATTTAGTTACTTACGACATTCCAAAGATTTAATAAATTATTTGCTACGTTTTAAAATACAGACTCTTTATGTTTTTTAAACAAGACTTCTTTTATGTTGAACTTTCCTGGCAAATTACCGTAGACGTCATCAACACTTGTATTGACGTTATGACTCGACTTCATAGTTACTTCCCACTAAACGGATGCATTTGACTTTTAATTTGTTTTCTTCATTTATTTTGATACACAATAATTCCCGCTCAGGGTAATGTGCGTTGGCGACGTCAGAAAACGTGGACAAATGACGTAAGGGACGAATGACGTAAACAGGAAATGACGTCTATGTAGTTGTCGCAAAGTCGTGGTGACAGCTGCACCTATATAGTAGACATACCAAAGGCTGGCTGCATCTGTATACAGGGTGTATACATGTATACAACTCGTGTTATATTGTGTTTACCAGTGGGAATCAATTCAGTTTCAGTGTTTTCATATATATATATATATATATATATATATATATATATAATATATATATATATATATATATTATAGGTTATTGCATTTGTATGGCTAAATATTACTTGGAACGAGTTGTTTTGGCAAAGGACGACGAGCTTGCGAGTCGTCCTGCGCCAAAACAACGAGTTCCAAGTAATATTTAGCCATACAAATTCAATAACCTTTTTATTGTATACTTTCATATTGTTTTCGATCAATGTTAATTGTATGACTATTACTTTTCATTGTATTTGTGTTATTTTTATAGCTTTTGATGGAATTCCTATCTTGCCATTCATTTTCATTTTGTGTGGATGATTATTTTGCGCGAAAACGACGTCGACGTCGGATGACGTCATTAAAAACAACAAGCCATTTTCTAAAGTTTGTTTACCATTCGATAACGTTAAAAACAGTGGGTGAGTGACCATTTCAGTTATTTTATCAATTTTTGCCATAAAAGGTTGAAAAAAAAACACGTATTATTTTGTTGACACTATAGGAAGGATTCCGTTATTTTTATTTGAAAGTAGTTCCTTATTTCTATTTCGCGGCTCTTAGCAAGCACGAGCAAAAGTTCCCGTGCAATATGAATGCGTGCAATATCGTAGAATATTGCACGCTTAGCTCAATGCAAACTAAACGGGACAATATGAAAGTATACAATAAATATATATATATGCCAGTTGCAGGTTCAATAGTCGGTTCAAATGTTCATTAGAGTATATGTTGTACTGTTATATGTCTTGCCGATTCAAAATAAAGGGTATCCAACCTGCAGTTTTGATTTATTGAATATCTGTGAGATAGTGTTTATGTCTGCTACACCAAAATGAAATTGGTCGATGAGTTAAATTGTTAATGGCAGTCATGGGTCACAAATCTGGAGAAGCTAACGTACTGCCTTATATTTCGTATTTAAATTATTAAGCTACACAGCCACATCAATATTTAATAGTTTGTGGCTCAGATTTTTTCGGGCAAATGCCATATAAACAGTGACGAATTCTCGTCAACTATAGATATATAGCGGCTTAAACAATGTGCTATTACTTCAGTTAAACGTACAAAGCGTATATATAAGCTGAAAGTGCTAATACTTCTAGTAGCTATCCCCTGAGTATGCTTAACTCCTATAAGGCGCACATTATCCCCTGCAGACACCAGTTTAAGACACGTCTAAGAAGCTGTACTATATACAATCCCGTGAACTTTATCATATTAGCATGACGTTATGAAACTCTCTGACACAAAATGTCGCACTTAGTTTGAGATGCTATGTTTTATATAGAGTCTAGTTGTTTTTTGTTTTTTGTTTTGTTTCGTGTTTTACGTAATTTTCAACACACGTAAGGTTATATATGACGTCGATTTTTTGTGGTTGAGGCAGACTACCCACTTTTCCTGGGTAGAACTAGTACTGTACACCTCCCGCCATCCGTAAGATTCGACACTTCCTCACTTACAAGTCGAGCTCCCATTGGTATTCGAACCCGCAGCGGTGAGAGGCGAAAGTTTACAACGCAACGTCGTTAACCATTCGGCCACGGAGACGCTTGAGTCTAGTAGGCTAATGTACAGTATTTTTAAATCCTCTGTCCGGTCCGCCATGCGTATTTTCGAATAGGTAATTTCTTTTCTCATATTTTTTCAACTGAGACATCATTAAATTGCGAAATAGGACAATTGGGAAAAATACAGTGAATCTATCTACATTCCTGATCTATTCCGATGATAGTAATTGTATAGTTGTAAGTAACAACTACGTTGTTTTCACGGTTTGTTGTAAATTCAACAAAACTGTAAGTCTAACGGGGAAAGTAATGCTATGACCATTATTTATATTTTGTCAATAATGTACTGAAACCTTATCAGATGCAGTTTTCAGCGAAACATAGCATTTGCTTTATACAGTTGATATCTCTAGTTGGAATTGAAAAACACTGCATCATACTGGTCCTACGATGTTAGGAGTTGTGTGCTTTTTATTTTGATGTAATATATGATTACGGAGAGATATTCTTTGAAGGCAAACATATTGTGTTCTTTGTAGAAGTTATTTAGGAAACGTTTGAGAGAAGTATTTATCAATATTTATTTCTGGAAATGTACTTTTGATAGGTTATATATTTAGGATTAATTTGATCTCAGACATTCAGGCAGTGAAATAATAAGGGGGCGTGATGAATTATCTCGTGATTATCTCTGTAACGTGGCAACCACGTTTCTGAACAGTTGAAGTGCATACTCCATATAGGAATATACAAGCAATTTGTGGAAAGTTCATGATCTTCAGTAGACGCTTTATAAGAAAACTGTATGTCATATAATAAATCTAACACAATCATTATATTTGGAGATTGTTTTATAATTACTTTATGAAACGCGTATCGTGGATTTTATTTATACAATGTGTTGTGAAAAATACTGTTTATTTTGGACATTTGTGGGTTTTAGAAAAACAAAATGCTCTGTTAGTACTGCTCTGTTAGTACTGCGTCGGAAGTCATTTGTTTGACAACAATGTTGTTTGACAACAATGCAAATAGTAAACCTTACAGGTAAAACATTTCACTGATTATTTTGAAGTATTGAATACGCCTGTATTACATCATTCTATGTACCTACGTATATACTCGAGGACTTTAAAAACGCCTCATGTATATAGTTTCAATACTTCGGGGACGGGGAAAGTAATGATATGACCGTTATTTATAGTTTGTCAATAATGTATTGAAACCTTATAAAATGCAGTTTTCAGCGAAATATAGAATTGCATAGAAGTCGTTATCTCTAGTAGGAATTGGAAAACACTGCATCAGAAAGTTCCTACGATATTAGAAGCTGTGTGCGTTATATTTTGATAGCAATACATGATTACGGAGAGATATTCTTTGAAGGCAAACATATTGTGTTCTTTTTAGAAATTATTTAGGAAACGTTTGAGAGAAATGTTTATCAATATTTATTTCTGGAAACGTACTTTTGATAGGTTATATATTTAGGATTAATTTGATCTCAGACATTTAGGCAGTGGAATAATAAGGGGGCGTGATGAATTATCTCGTGATTATCTCTCTAATGTGGCAACCACGTTTCTGAACAGTTGAAATCCATATATACAAGCAATTTGTGGAACGTTCATGATCTTCAGCAGACACTTTATAAGAAAACTGTATGTCATATAATAAATCTTACACAATCATTATATTTGGAGATTGTTTTATAATTACTTGATGAAATGCGTATCGTAGAAAATATTTGTTATAGAAAATACTGTTGATGTTGGACATTTGTTGGTTTTAGAAAAAAAAGTTTCTGTTCGTAGTGCGATGGAAGCCATTTGTCAGACAACAAAGTAGTAAACCTTACAGGTAAAACATTTTGCTGATAATTCTTAAACATTGAATACGCCTGTACTACATCATTCATATGTACCTGTGTATATACTCGAGGACTTTAAAAACGCCTCATGCGTATAGTGTCAACTCTCCTTACATGCAACTTTTAATCTTATATCGCGATAGCCCATGATACGTCTATTCCAACTAAGTTTTTAACAATATTCAATTTTAAAAATGAAAGATTTATACTCTCAACTGATTCTGAAAAATAATCTACGGTATAATCTTAGACAGGCGTTTGCAAAGTCTTCTAGTATATTTTATATACTGAGGGCAGCTTTACTCCTCGCGTTTGATGTTTGTCTTCAGTCTTGCCTTGTCGTACCCTTAACGGTTTGTTCTCGTGTTGCTCTGGCTTCTGCCAAGTCATTGAGTACTTGCTTTGTGTCTTTCTATGCTTTTTCTATATATCCATATATACATGATCATTTATGTGTTATACGTGTATTGCCTATTAATGCTGCATCGTTCGTTAGAGAGAATATAACCTGGCCGGGATATCTTTATTTACACTGTCCCGATTTATTGGGATGACAATAAGGTGTGAGGTTTAGTGCAGCCTGGAACCGGGTTAAAACCCCAGCGGCCTATTTTGCCACTGACCGTTTCAAGGCGGCAGCCCTATTGTCAACCCTTTACGTTTGAGATGTCATATCATGCTTTTTATTCATTTTAGCAGTAAGTGTTTGTTCTGTGCATGTTTTTGGTTGACTGTTGTCCTTGAATGCTACATTTCCTATTCAACTTTTATATCTACTTTTAACACATCAGCTGATTGATAAGAGGTGTTATTCTAAAGATGCCGGAAACATATTATGAATTGTATATAAACATCTCGATATACAGTATTTAATTATGCTACATTCCTCCATGGATTTAATGAACTTTCTAGGAAACAATAACGTGATAATATATCTACGTATACTAAGAAAACATGTCTTAATGGAAGAAATATATATATATAACGGCTTTTAAAGCTCACGCGTATAGTTTCAATATTTCTTACATGCAATTTGTAATCTTATGTTGCGATAGCCCATGTATACGTCTATTCCAACCCAATATCACTTTTGAAAATGAAACGATTCTGAAAGCAATCAATGGTATAATCTTAGTTCTTTTTCAGACAGGCGTTTTCAAAGTCCTCTAGTATAGTTTATATAATAAGAGAAACATTTACAGCTTTAATCCTCAAAGGAAGGTGGCGTTTGATGTTTGTCTTCAATCGTGTCTTGTCGTACCCTTAACGGTTTGTTCTCCTGTTGCTCCGGCTTCTGCCAAGTCATTGAGCATTTGCTTTGTGTCTTTTATGTGCTTTATACAGGATCATTTACGTGTTACACTTATATTGCCCATTAATGCTGCCTTTTTTTGTCAGAGAACATAACCCCTGGCGGGGATATATTTATTTACACTGTCGCGATTTATTGGGATGACAATATGGTAAGAGTTAGGTTTGGTGCACCTTAGAACCTGGTTTAAACACCCAGTGGCATTTTTTGCCACTGACCGTTCCAAGGCGGTTGTCCTATTGTCAACCCTTTTATGTTTGTGATTCAGCTGATTGATAATAGGGGTTATTCTAAAATTGCCAAAGTCTATGAATTGTATTTATCATGCAGATATGCACTTTTCTGCCTAATAAAGGGGTGACCTATTAAATTTTGCTTTATTAGGCACTGAAAAAATAGAGCAAATCAATGCGGAATCCCTCGGCGTTTATTGTACGTAACGTTATCTGACGTCATGCACCGTCATGCACGTAACGGTGCCTGACGTCATAAAACAAACAAAAAACACCAACATGGCGGCGTCCTCGATAAGCGTAACATTCTGAGAAATAGGTAATAATAGTAATATCTACAGAAAATGTGGATAATCTACATGATAAATAGAATATTATGTCAGTGCCTTTTACTATCAAGTTTATTAGGCTCGGCACGAAAACCTAAGCCTCGCCTAATAAACTTGATAGTAAAAGGCACTGACATAATATTCTCTATATACTGTATTTATTAATGATACATTCCTCCAGGAAGTTAATGAACTTTCTAGGAAACAAAAAGTTGATAATAGATCTACGTTTACTATGAACAAATTTCTTAATGATACAACGTTTTTTCAAGCCTTTGTTTTCGGTTTTGGTTCAGATAGAAATAGTTTACAAGTGATCTGGCGTGTTTGGTCTTTCACGAATGAGCCTTAGCGAACGAATGTCGGTTCTCAAGTTAGTTATTTCGTTACTTAAGACATTACAAAGATTTAATAAATTATTTGTTACATTTTAAAATACAGACTGTTTATGTTTTTTAAACAAGACTTTGCTTTATGTTGAACTTTCCTGGCAAATTAACGTAGACGTCATCAACAGTTATATTGACGTTATGGCTCGACTTCATAGTTAGTTCCCACTAAACGAATGCTTTTGACTTTGAATGTGTTGTCTTCATTTATTTTGATACACAATAATTCCCGTTCAGGGTAATATGCGTTGGCGACATCAGAAAACGTGGACAAATGACGTAAACAGAAAATAACGTCAACGTAGTTGTTGCAAAGTCGTGGTGCCAGCTGCACCTATATAGTAGACACACCAATAGTCGGTTCAACTGCTCATTAGAGTATATGTTGTACTGTTATATGTCTTGCAGACTCAAAATAACGATAATTATACCTGAAGTTTTGATCTATTGAATAGCTGCGAGATATGCTACTTCGAAATGAAATTGGTCGATGAGATAGTTTAATGGCAATCATTCTTCACAAATCAAGAGGAGCTAACGTACTGCCTTATCTTTTATTCAGCTGCCGAAGGCAGCTGACCCTTATATAGGTTTTATATCTGTCTATGGTTAACAGACTGTGACTCATGTACGTGGCAATAAGCATGCTTTACAACTTGAATTCCTAGAGTACTCGTCTGCAAAACTTGAATGGTATAAACACATATTTTGTAATTTTGAAAGGTTACCATTTCACTTGCTGAAATGACGTTTTCCTAAACCAGTCTACTGAAATGTGTAACATGTAATCATTACTAGTATATGTATATTAGCGACAAAGCATGCACAAGCCTCAATAGCGCAGTTGATTGAGACGCCGTGTTAGTGCCGTGGAAGGTAGGGTTCAAGCATGCTGATTTCCATTTTTTTTTCTTTTTTTTTAATTTTCATTAATTATGTTTTTCTTTATTGCTGATGGTTAGGTAGCAACAGTTCCTTTACATTTTTCACTTTGATAACGCAATTTATAATTACACATGGTAACAGTGAACAGTTTATATGTGTTGTAATGCACACTCTAACGCACACGTATCCCTAAAATGTGAACAGTTGTATTTCTATGCTAATGTGTACTTCTAGCACGAGGGTTAATTGTAATCAATATGTAAGGCATGTCAAGGTATTTGAAAAGAAAGAAGCGAGGTCGCCCACATTGATTTAAAAGGCTTTGTAGGAAGAACTGAATCGGCAAAAATGTAAGAAAAAACGGTCGTGGCGTGTTTGTGTCTCCGTGACAACATGTATTGTTTTCAATATTGTTTTAACACCCGTGACTTAATATATTATTTTGTTAACTTCTTGTGTCTCGGCAGTTATTTTACACTTGCGTAAAATTTAACTGTATTAAACAATACATCCAAAGCATAGACCTACGTACACGCTATATATAGTGATATGGCCATAGCAATATTTTAATAGTTTGTGGCTCTAACTTTTCGGGCTAATGTCATATTAAACATTCGAATTATCGTCAACTAGATATATATATAACGGCTTAAACAATATGCTAATACTTTTAGTAGCTATCTTCTGAGTATGCTATACTCCAATTATGCGCACATTATCCCATGTTGAAACTAGTTTAAGAACACACGTCTAACAAGCTGAAATACTGTATCCGTTATCATATAACTATTAACATAACTGATTTAATTCATCATATTAGCATGACGTTATGAAACTCTCTGACACAAAGTGTCGCACTTAGTTTGAGATGCTATTTATGTTTCATATATAGTCTAGTACAGTGTTTTTAATATCCACTGTCTGGTACGTCATGCGTATTCCCGAATAGGTAATGCCGTATCTAAAAGATTTCTGAGGCATCATTAAATTGCGAAATAGGACAATTGGGGAAAATACAATGAATCTTTCAACATTCCTGATATATTATTGAAACATAAGTCATGTTCTAACGCGAATTTCGCGGAAATAGAGTGAATCTGTCTACATTCCTGATATAATATTCTAGAAACATTTATAAGACGAATTTCGAGGTGGGCAAGATGTTAGGCAGTCTAATTTAAGGAGGGTGTGACCAATATATCCTTTTCTTGCAAATTGGACAAGGTTACCTGCGTTTTAAATGAGTGATGGAAGACCTGATCTTACACATGGGAGAAGACAAAGGTCACGCGCATTAACAATGAAATCAATACAGTCAACAGTTGTATGACGTCATTGAAATTGACAGATTTCAAAGGACATATCCTTGGACATATCCGCGTTGGAATTTTTCTAATCGAAGTACGCAGAGGGACTTTTTTAATGGTAATATATCCCTTTAAAGGACATAATCATAACCCTAACCTTTAATGACAATGTGTTGCCATCGGATATTTTAAACGGTATAGATAGCATAAAGGAGTATAAAACCTATATTCATCGTATTTCCCCCACTTACTAGATGCTAGTGTACATCGCCAAAACAGTATTATGTTACTATACTAAAGGAAAAAAACAAACGCAACTCGGACATTTTCGCTATATATTTTACGTAAAATATGCTGCAGTTAATCGAATGGTACATGGCTACATGAGACCTTTCCTTTCGGAACGAATACTAAAATAAAACATAACACACCAACTATAACCCCTTCAAATTTTCATTATTGATATAATACGCTTTTGGCTACAGCAGGTGAGAAAACTTAGGTGTAAAACTTTGCAATATCTTTACATCAAATACAGTACTCGGAAATGGCTCAAATTTTCAAAGCGGAACTTCAACATTTACGAAGTCTACTACAGCACAGTTTTGTTCTTTCTCTAACTAGCTGCAACTTTTGTTTTACAAAATATCTTGGGATCTCCCTGAAATAATACATGGAATTAAGTGTACAGTGTATAAATCGTATAGCGAAAATTCGTGAGTTGCGTTTCGTTTTTGTTTTTGTTTGTTATTTAGATTTCACTATGCCAGTCTGCATCGGGTTACACATAATACTCTCCATCAATTACAGTGTCATTATGCGATGACGTGTACAATCTCTCATTCAGTTAGTTTCCCCGAGTAGTATTGGGCGTATTTAATTAATCTCGTTGGCAAGTTGTCGCATCATTAACATATTCGCCAATTCGTTTCATAAATAAACTCATTGTGGATCTTCTATATGTAAATATTAGCTAAAGTGCTTATGTAAGTATTAGCTAAAGTGCCTATGTAAATATTAGCTAAAGTGATTATGTAAATATTAGCTAAAGTGCTTATGCTTTCTTCTTTATGATTTGGACAAACAATTTATGATATGGACAAACATGACATCTGAGAACTCTCTGATTGCATTTTATTTGTTTTCCCTGTGTCTACAACTGTCAAAACAACACGTTCTCTTCTTTGCAAATGCTTTCGATAATGTCCACAGTTCCTGACCTGCTTGGACATTCCAAATAAGCCGGCATTGTCGAATATTGTCTATTGTTGGGAGGCAATTATTTAAAAGTAATGGTAATATAAACAAATATACTGTTATGGTTAAAGTAGCTATCCCGCCATCAAAAGGCACAATTTACAATAGATGTACATTATTTCTAAACCAACTGACGATGAGGTATATAAACGACGTACGTATTTTATGAATTCAAACACAATAGACGCACTATAAACAGCTTTAACCAGCCAGGCCAAACACCAAAATGGAGCATCGAATTAAGACTTATTAACTCATAATTCATTTTATGCATATTCAGTCATTGGTATTTTAAGAACCCGTGACAAATCGTATACGTTTAATCGACAAATATACATTATTATATAGCTTGAACACCTGGATAGAGTTTTTTGATATACGATTTGGTAGTGAAATTTTTGGCGGCTTAGTTTCTTTAAGAAATGAAAAATAATAACGTTAAAAACAACAAAAACAAAAGCGGTGTGTCCTACATGTGTACTACATCGTTGGTGCGAATTATTAAAGTCATGTGATGAAGATATGTCGAAATACTTTGCCTCATTAATTTAAAGATTGATAGTCCACGAGAACACTGTGTGTGGAATTAGCCTTGTTTATCCCATTGGGTAAACACTATAATAACAAATTATCTGGAATATGCATTGACGAGATCTGCCATAACATCCGCATGCTATTGACCATGGCAATCTTGATTTTTTAAAACCTCGCTGCGTCCCATTTGTTTTTCTACGTAACTTACATTTGTTCAATCATTATTGTTAATTATAAGAATACTATAAAGCATTTATTCCTTCAGATTACTAATTATTGATTATATTGCACCAAGAGTATATTTAAACCTTTCGAAGAATAACAAGGAAAAGGAAAAACCCAAATTTTCATGATATGCAAGTAATTTTAATTTAATAATGATACTCGATTATTAGATGGAAACAATATTGTTAAAGCTTGACAAACACTTCAAGACTGCCGTTTCATTACATAGTCCGAGTATTAACTTTCATACCCCATCAAACCCCTTCTCCAAGAAGCGAAAATGGGGTTGGCTGGGGTATGAAATAAAACCTTAATTTTGGCTTAAAAAATTTGCATATTGTAAACTCAAAACATTTAACAGGTAATTTTAAACAGATTATCTATTTTTTTCAGTAAAAAATGTTTTTAAATGTGTTTTATTGTCGAAATATCCGTTAAAAAATCCTGCTAAAATAAGCTTTCCCATCTCTTAAGGATGGACCACGTAATGTGTCCCTTTAACCAATAGCTTGAGAGAGATCCTGCTTATTGATTATTTGTCAGTGTATCTATTGGTATTCATAAACTTAACGAGGGGAATATGATCTTGATTAATGCCACTAGAGTACGTCTGTTTTCCTTACTCTCTATAATGCATTAATAAAGTCGCATATACTTCCTGGAGAGATGTAACGAGTTAGACAGGCACCCTCACAAGGGTTAAAGCGTGTTTATACGTGCTAAATGATAGAACAAAAATAAAATGCTTTTCGAATTTCCTCCGACAAAAATACGCGTCATTCGTTCACACTATGCGTATTTTGAAATAAACATATGTCAAAACCACATCATGTGACATGACATGACAACATACATAATATCAGGTTAGATTTAGCAATGAAATAAAAACTAATCTTGTCAAAAACACATGCAAACTAGTTACTTTGGATTTTTCATGGAACTATTTAAGCCTCCTACGACCCGGAAGTACTTCCTGACTGGTCTGACACCATACTGTCCCATTTACTTTACATTGAGCAACGATACTGAACGTGGGCCGATGAGGAGATACTTTCAACTGTGCCTAGTGTCAAGTTAAAAACGACGTTATTTTCCTAGTTTCTGTCAAAGACATATTAATATTTTGTTATTAGGTCTGTGTTTCTGTGAATGAAATTGACGAAATATTCAAATTAATCACTTAAATGTTAACACAAACTTTTAACGTTTATAATCGATGCCGTCGATGTCATCGCGCCAAATATTGGAATATTAGTCAAAATGTTGAGATTTTCCCGTATTTTCCAATAGATGATAACATTTGTGTTACTCGGTTTTTATCCTTAGATTCTATAGTAAAATAAAAATCTTTTGCAGAGTAAAAAGATGATAATTTTAAAGATTAGATTTTGATAGATACGTATATTGAACTCAGTTTGCATAAATGTTCATGAATTATGCAGGGTTTTAAAAATAATCACACTGTAAATACATTCATGTTATAACAGTGAACATATAGGATATGGACCGAGCCTATCTGACCTACCAGAATTTAGAGGTGTGTCAAATTTCTGGTCACAGATTGGTCAGTTTATTTTGATGATGCTTTATCAAAATGATAAATTCCACAATATTTATAAACCACCGTGTATACTTATAGCATACTAGCTATGTAAGCGGTTACAGCGCAAATACTACCCAAAATAATATATACCCCGCAGCCGTGGTAATATAATTTCAAATTAACGTTCACAGCTGTCCGGTAGGTATTATCCTCTGCCAATTGGGCTTGTCAGAATAACTTAATAATATTAAACATACATTGTTTTGAATCGTCATACGTTCGTTTATTTACAGATGACATATTTCTGTTTAAATAATATATATATATATAATTTACCTATTTTGAGAATCCAAACTCTGTAGCACAATATAAACTGCTTTAACCAGCCAGACCAAACTCCAGACCAGACCAACTCAGAATAGATGTTACGCATATTCAATCACGGGTATTTTAAAAAGCCTTGTAGCATGTCCGGTAACATTTCCTTTGATGAATGCAAATCATTCAATCGTTTAATTTAGGGTAACTAAAGGGGCGTGGTTATAGCGTACTACAACTACCAGATAGAGGAAGTTAGAGTACGGTCACTCTGACGCCATAGTGTTACTAAGTACACCATGCTACAAAAAAGACAGTCTGTCTCAGCTCGTTGGTTATTTAAACATCTCGATGGGCTATGCCCATCTCGGTATTTAAATAAGCCAACTCGCTGAGACCAGCCTCTATCTATTACTTGAATAAACCTAAAACTTTTAATTATCACATACACATTATTATATGACCTGAACGTCTGGCCAGGGTTTTGATAAACGGTTTTGTAGTGCAGTTTAGTTTCTTTAAATGTAGACTCTCAAAACATATATTATAATTTATGCGATAGAAGGAGTATAGTTTTATTTAAAGATTTAAGTTGATTTAATGATATAACACATTTAAAATAGTGCTGGATTTCAATTAAGCCTGTCTCGTAGTGTCGATCGGTGTGTTCATACTGCAAAGTAATGAAGATTGTTTGTCTAAAGTGTATTTGACGTTATTTTTTTAGAACATGTTAGGGCATATATGACGGTCGATTGTTTTTGTGGTAGTGGCAGACTACCCATTTTTCCTAGGTATAACCATCATCCGTAAGAATCTACACTTTCTCACCAGACAAGTCGAGCTCCCAGTCGGAATAGAACCCGCAGCAGTGAGAGGCGAGAACGGCCATGAGGCACTTTAGAAAAATAGGAAGTACAGCATTGATTTTCCAGCTCATCTTAGAAGTATACGTTGATGCTGTTATCACAAATATAGCAGCAACTCCATCGTTATTCATGCATTCTTCTATGATGTATACTGCCAGAAGCGTTTTACCATATAACACCAGTATTTTATATCAACATAATGACAACACATGTTATTTTCTATATAAATTTGTGTCCGGAGAAACCATAACAATAAATATATTGCTTATTATAAATATTTCATTTTACAGATTCCTCTGAGAAATCAGTCTGGTTCTAAAGAAGATGCCCTCAATCATTACCACGTGACATAAATATAACATAAGGCGTATCGCATTTCCAGAGAATCAACGTCTGCATCTGGAGAGCTTATCACGCATATAAGATTTCACAAGGATACTCTGACTGCTTCTGAAAACAGTAATACGTGCATGCGTTTTACAGGAAATTTCAAACATGTCTGCTAGTAACCACCTTGATCATTCTGGAATTCAGGAGCTAACGCAAACACCCGGATTCTGAAATTTCGGAGCGAAAACAAATACCGGAACCGGAAATATGCTCACCGGAACCGGAAATTGACTCTAATCTTGAACATAATGTTACTAGTGCTTTGTTACCTGGTGCACATGTGACGGCAAATACAAATTGTTCTCAGATAACTTTAGAAATACAAGAAGCTGAACATGCTGACGACATAAGTGATCGAGACACAGTAGCTAGTCGACTAGACCTTAACACAATAAATAACATCAAAAGTAGACACTCGAGTAAAAAAGAAAGGTGATAAAAGGAAAGAATCGTTTGAACAGCGCCTTAAGAGAACTTTCACCATTAAAGATGCATATGCGAGTGAAGTTACGAAACGAATAATTAGCCATTTTGATAAAGTATGCATTGTTCGTGTTCAACTTTATATCTTGGGTGAGTATACATGTAGTTATGCAGTAACATTTGGCGAAAGTCTGAATCAAAGTCTGTGTATATGCTATGTATCGTTGTTTTGAAATTTCCTTTCCAACATTCCAAATAATATATACAAAATGACAAGAGTTTCGCTTGTATTACGCGTGTTATAAATACTAAGATAAAGAGTGTCAACTGCCTTACATTTTACAATACAGGTCAATAACCTCACGCGTAAAAATTATAAGATTGTCAATTATTGTACGTGTTTCAATGGTAGTAGTTAGATCGTCCTTGACTTAATGAATAACAATTACTAGCTGTTAGAATGTCAACTAGCTTACGAGTTACAATAATTGGTGTAAGATTGTCAATTACTTTACGAGTTACAATACAGGGTGTAATATTTTCAATGTTCCTACCTGTTTCAATGTCAGGTTTAGCATTGTCAACAACCTTACGTGTTACAATAATAGGTGTTACAATTGTCACTGACCTTAAATGTTACAATAATAGGTGTAATAGGTGTAAGATTGTCACTGACCTTAAATGTTACAATAATAGGTGTAAGATTCTCACTGACCTTAAATGTTACAATAATAGGTGTAAGATTGTCACTGACCTTAAATGTTACAATAATAGGGTGTAAATGTTACAATAATAGGTGCCACTGACCTTACGCGTTACAATTATTAATAGGTGTAAATTTGCCCCCCCCCCCCCCCCCACACCCTTAAATGTTACAATAATAGGTGTAAATCAGGTGTCCCTGACCTTAAATGTTACAATAATAGGTGTAAGATTGTCACTGACCTTAACTGTTACAGTAATAGGTGTAAAATTGTCACTGACCTTTAATGTTACAATAACAGGTGTAAGAATGCCACTGACCTTACGCGTTACAGTTAATAAAAGGGGTAAGATTGTCACTGACCTTAAATATTACAATAATAGGTGTAATAATGACACTTACTAAACAATGCTAGGTGTAAGATTACCAATGTTTGTACCTGTCTAAATGTCCGGTATAGCATTGTCAACAACTTTACGTATTACAATAACATATGTAAGATTTTTTCTGATCGTCCCTAACCTTACGTTTTACAATAATAGGTGTGAATTTCACTGACCTTAAATGTTACAATAATAGGTGTAAGATTGCCACCGACCTTACGCGTTACAATTATTTATAGATGTAAAAGTGTCACTGACAAATGTTACAATAATAGGTGTAAGATGTTCCCTGATATTGTCCCTAACCTTAAGTGTTACAATAATAGGTATAAGATTGTCACTAACTTTAAATGTTGCATTAACAGGTATACGATTGTCCCTGACCTTGCCCCTAGCCTTACGTGTTACAATAATAGATGTAAGATTGCCCCTGACCTTACGTGTTACAATAACAGGTGTAAGATTGCCCCTGACCTTACGTGTTGCATTAACAGGTATACGATTGTCCCTGACATTGTCCCCAGCCTTACGTATTATAATAATAGGTGTAAGATTGCCCCTGACCTTACGTGTTACAATAACAGGTATAAGATTGTCCCTGACATTGTCCCCAGCCTTGCGTGTTATAATAATAGGTGTAAGATTGCCCCTGACCTTACGTGTTACAATAGTAGGTATACGATTGTCACTGACCTTACGTGTTGCATTAACAAGTATACGATTGTCCCTGACATTGTCCCCAGCCTTACGTGTTACAATAATAGGTGTAAGATTGCCCCTGACCTTACGTGTTACAATAGTAGGTATAAGATTGTCACTGACCTTACGTGTTATAATAATAGGTGTAAGATTGCCCCTGACCTTACGTGTTACAATAACAGGTGTAAGATTGTCACTGACCTTACGAATTACAATAAGGGATGTACAATTGTCCCTGTCCTTAAGTGTTACACTAATAGCGTAGCATGGTCGGTGACATTTCCTTTGATGAATGCAGATCATTAAATCGTTTAATTTATGGTAACTAAAGGGGCGTGGCTATACCGTACTACAACTACCGGATATTGGAATTAGAGTACTGTCACTAGGATGTCACAGTGAAACTAAGTAAACCATGCTACAAAACAGATAGAGTCTGTCTCAGCTCTTTGGTTATTTAAACACCGAGATGGGCCTAGCCCATCGATGTGTTTAAATAAGCCAACTCACTGAGATCAGACTCTATCTATTACGTGTAAGATTCTCAACTGCCTTACGTGTTACTAGGGGGCGTGAGAGGTGTTGCTTCTTTCATTACTTCTCATGAACAGACTCAGTAAAACCGAGTCTGCTGCTTTATTCTCTTAATTGTGTTTGTTGCTCCCAAAGGATCACCTTTATCAGTATTTATTACAATAATAAGTGTAAGACTTTCACTGACCTGACGTTTTGCAATAATAGGTGTAATATTCTCAACTGCCTTACGTATTACAATAACAGTTGTAAGATTTTCACTAAACGTACGTGTTACAATAATACGTGTTAGATTCTCAACTGCCTTACGTGTTAAAATAACAGATGTAAGATTTCCCCTGATCTTGTCCCTAACCTTAAGTGTTACAATAATAGGTATAAGATTGTCACTAACTTTACATGTTGCATTAACAGGTATACGATTGTCGTCCCTGACCTTGCCCCTAGCATTACGTGTTACAATAATAGATGTAAGATTGCCCCTGACCTTACGTGTTACAATAACAGGTGTCAGATTGTCACTGACCTTACGAATTACAATAAGGGTTGTACGATTGTCCCTATTCTTAAGTGTTACACTAATAAGTGTAATATTGTCACTGACCTTACGTGTTTCAATAATAGATGTAAGATTGTCACTACCCTTATGCAAATACGGTAATAGGTGTACGCCTGTCTCTGACATTAAGTGTTAAAATAATAGGTGTAAGATTGTCACTGACCTTACGTGTTAAAATAATAGGTGTAAGATTGTCACTGACCTTACGTGTTACAATAATAGGATTGTCACTGGCCTTACGAATTACAATAAGGGTTGTAAGATTGTTCCTAAACATAAGTGTTACACTAATAGGTGTAAGATTGTCACCGACCTTAAATGTTACCATTTTAGATGTACGATTGTCCCAGACCTAACGAATTACATTGGTAGGTGTAAGATTCTCAATCTTGCTTTCGTATTACAAAACAAGATGTAACGTTCTAAATAACGTTACGTGTTGCAGTACTAGATTTTCGATCGTCCCTGACCGACCTAATGTATAACATTACTAAGTGCACAGACATATTTGTTATTAGATCTGAGCTAAGTGTACTAGTGTCAACTTCCTTACGTGTTACAGAACAGGTCGTAAGGTTACGCGTGTGTACGATTGTCAGTTGCTTTACGAGTTACAAAGCTAGGTGAAAGCTTCATGTAAGATTGGTCTGTATGGGAAGCCATAATCGTCAAAATGTGGATATGTACAAACCATTCAATGACAGTTACTGCAATACGAAATGTAATGGACACTTTTACAACCATTAACGTAGTTCTATAGGCCCACCCTATTGGAAGCCATAACCGTCAAAATGTGGACGTTTACACACCATTCAATGACAGGCCGTTTAATTCAACATGAAGTCATTTGATGACGTACGTATTGATTCGATGCGACATGTAAACTGTGTTCATTCGTTACAAAGTTCGAAGTAAAATGATACGGTGTAAAATGTCAAACCATACGACGCAAATAGAAATCATTCAGTGCAATGACAAACCATTTGAAAAATAAACTAATGCAATACAATAAAATACAAGTCGGTACGATGAAAACTTAAACGATTCATCGAAAAATGTGAAGTGATACACATTATTGTAAATCAGTATGATGCAATATGAATCATAGGTAAGTAAAATAATCGCACGAAAACAAAGTCGGTGCAATGCAAACACAATCCGTTCGACAGAAACTGATTTCATTACGTGCAAAGTGAAACGGTACGATATTTGCCCATTACTTGCAGGATTATCTCCCCTACATAATTACTGGCTTGTGATAAAAAATCCGTGTGTTCTTTTAATGATAAGGCTTTGTGATACAAAAAGCCGTGTGTTCTTTTCAATGATAAGCTTTATTAACCGTATGCCTTTGTGACGATCGGGAGGCATATTTCTATGCATCTTCTGATATCTTCAATAGCTTGCAAAAATGCCATGTGAATTATATCTGAAGAAAAGTAGTATTAAACTATGAATACATTTTAATACAACGCTTTTAAAAATACAGTCAAACCTGTCTTAAGCAGCCATCCAGGGGAAGGACTAAAACTGACCATTTTAGCACAGGTGGCTGCTTAACAATACAGGTCCATTTTAATGGAATTTAAGCTGAAGGTAATATCAAAATCTAAATATTCATGTAAATAAGACACTCCCTCCATATTGTGAATAGTGTCAGCAAATTGAGAAAATTGTGTGGCTGCTTAATACAGGTGGTTGTTCAATAAAAGAGACTGCTAATACAGGTCTGATAGTAAATCTATCAACCACCAATTTATTAATAGCTAAATGTTTACTACTTGCTGATGACACACTCTATGCCTCCCTTTACTGCAGTCCAATTCAGCCGACAGTCATGTAGACCTTTTTCTAGATAACAACAATTTATTAATAGCTAAATGTTTACTACTTGCTGATGACACACTCTATGCCTCCCTTTACTGCAGTCCAAATCAGCCGACAGTCATGTAGACCTATTTCTAGATTAACAACAATTTCTGCAACAGGTCAAGTAGTTCAATTATTGACAACGGCAACAAACATCAATACTTTAACCCCCACCCACTCCCACCCCACCACGCCAACCCGACCCCCACTCCCACTTCCCCCAATATATTAAGAACGATCGGGGATGCAATGAAATTAAGTGAAAAAACGATTTTAAATGATAAAAAAAGAAAAGAAAAATTATGGACTGAGAACCTTTTTTTGTAATTGTTGTGGGAATACGGACGTTCCTATGCCTCCCGATCTTCAGAACAGCAGACGGTTAATAAAGCTTATCATTGAAAAGAACACACTGCTGTTTTTATCATAATGCCAGTAATTATGTAGGGGAAATAACCCTGCAAATATCGACAGTGCTGCCGCCATCGTACCGTTTCACTTTGCACGTAACGAAATCAGTATCTTTTCGAACGGATTGTGTTTGCATTGCACCGACTTTGTTTTCGTCCGATTAGTTTACTTACCACCAGACTAAATGTGTTTGCGTTAAACTCATTCATATTGAATCATACTGATTTACTTTGATTGTATCACTTCACATTTTTCGTTGAATCAAACGTTTAAATTTTCATCGTACCGACTTGTATTTTAGTTTTGTTGTCAAATGGTTTGTCATTGCACTGAATGATTTCTATTTGCGTCGTATGGTTTTACATTTTACACCGTATCATTTCACTTTAAACCGTATTAATTCACTTTCTAACGTCGCATCGAATCAATATGTACGTCATCAAATGACTTCATGTTGAATTAAACGGCCTATCATTGAATGGTTTGTAAATGTCCACATTTTGACGGTTATGGCTTCCCATAGGTCTGGGCCTATAGAATTACGGTAATAGTTATAAAAGTGTCCATTACATTTCGTATTGAATTACTATAATAAAGAAAGCTTGTCCATTACTTTACGTGTTGCAAAATACGGTGTAAGGCTATCAGTTACCTCAGGTCTCTGATTGTCATTTACCCTACCTTACTATGTATATACACATTGTAAATAAGATATTTATGGACATTCATAATTATGAGCTGCCTTATCGTCATCTTATAAAACCGATACAGCGTTCACTTATCTTGCTTCCAGTTAATCTTGGTAACACAAATTGAGCATGAAAAGCGAACGTCCATATCCTCAGGTGAAACAGCAACAGTAACCTTAAGTGGCAGCATATTTGTATTGGAATTGCGAAAGTAAAATGTGTTCCTGAATCTGCATGTCTATGGCATATATAGCAGTCTAGTCAAATTCACAGCCTACCAAATGCACTGATGACCCATTTTAAAGTTATTGTTTTTTACAAGTGCACATGAAGATGGATGTCGCCACAAATGCTAACCAACTCTAGTTCTGGTTTCGTCGTGCTTAAAGTCTCATGTTCAGTATGTATTGACATTCGCACTACCGTTCGTTTAGCGGCCTTCGTTTAGTGCTGTGTGGACCCTGTAAAAACGATTCAGTAGAGTATCGTAGTAGACTACGATTCAGTAGAGTATCATTTACTGTTCCCTTTTGGATCATCAATCACAATCTTTGTGGCTTTAAAGTAGACGCTTAAGCCGATTCTAGGGGTAACGAGAAGTGTTGCATCTGTATTACCTCTCATGAACAGACTCAGTAAAACCGAGTCTGCTACTTTTCTCTATTGTTCTTGTGTGTTGCTTCCAAGGGATCCCATTTTCAATATTTATTAGTATGGAATTGTTCTTTTTTCCGACTGCTGTGTACCTGTCCTCATATCGAGGTATTATAACCACAATGTCCTAACACTCTGCTTTAACCAGCCATGTCAAATCCCAACTAGAGCGTCGAACTAAGAGTTATTAACTCATTATTAATTTTACACATATTCAAGCATGAGTAGGTTAAAAACCCGTGAATACATCTGTGTATTTTTAATCGGCAGATATACGTAATTATATAACCTGAACGCCTGGATAGAGTTTTGATAAACGGTTTTGTAGTGTAATTTTGCAGTTATTTGGCGGGTTAGCTTCCCTAAATTGTTGAAATATAAATGACAATTGTATTGGAAATTAGTCAGCTAAATCGCAGACTTAACTCAACTCAACTCAAAATTAAAAATTCACAATCGTAATCATTATGATACAAAAAAAAATTACTATCACACCATACATATGGTGGAATATTTAATTAAAATAATTTAATCTTTTTTACCATAGCATATAGCATAGATAAATATTAAAAGTAGGCCGACGTGTGTAAAAAGTATATATACTCAACAAATAAACCATTGTCTTCCCTGTGCCTTATGCCTTTCTCTTGGGCACCCTATTTAAACTTCACATTTTACCCAGTTAACATTTTAGCTAGTCAATAACAATTTGTGTGAAAAAAAACACACACTAATGCTGCAATAATATTGCCCTTAAGACGGCATGTCAGACAAATGAGAGAATCCAGACAGGTTCTTAATATTGTTTTGTGAAATAATATCTCTCCTTACAGTTATAAGTAGAAGATATTCCCATTTGGTGAAACTAGTAGGGGTTATTATAAAATAGATATATATGACGAGATCATAGCAAAATCATTTCAATGTGAACGATGGCTGTTTCAAATGTATGTCATATTGGTAACCTTTGTCAAAAACATGTATACACGGAGAAACCTATTGTTGAGCTGATTAACCTATTTTCAAATTATTGCCCGTCCATCATGAAAATTGTCACCATTGTATTTTTTTTACATTTCACTATGAATTTATGTTAATACTGCTTAAGCCGGTGCTAGAGGCATGAGAGGTTATGTCTTACATTATCTCTCATGAATATATGTCGTATATTACCTCTCATGAACAGAACAGAACAGACTTACACCGAGTTCTGATACTTTGTTCTCTTGGTTGTCTGTTGTATGTGTTAACATTCACACTAAAGTTCGTTAAATTAGTGTTGTTGTTTATTGGTCGTAAGGCATCATCAAGCTAAATATTCGTGTAATCGATGTAAAAATACAACAACGGGAAAAATGAAAAAGAGCGGAAAACAACATGATAGCAACTTAAGTGTTTTAGATATGACGTAATACAATTCAGAAAGCAAAACATTTACAAAGCAGAATACAAACTATTGCAAATGGTGTTGCAATCGTTTCAATCGTTACACTTTCATGAGATAATTATACATTTCACTTAGACACTTCACAAACAATAATCCAATGAGAATGATATTGCTTCTAAAGCTAAAACAAAGTGAACCGATTTCAGTATTAAATTGGAAAAAAAATGACCCGCTAAATAATACTGTAATCATTATGTCATATAATGTCAAATAAACAACCATTAAAAGCCGCTTGCTACAGTTCACACTTTTTATTCTGCCGTTGTTCTTTTTCTCAATTTACGCAGATATTCTAAGGAATTAGCAACATTTGCGACTAGAGAGGGGTTTTAGTTGTCACATCATGCATGTTTCCCACTTAAACGGGTTATACACACACATTACAAGCCAAAACAATAGTATATCTTGATATTCTGGAACAGTTTAAGGTGTATATTTATTCTAGATCGAGTGCCGGGCACGATTATCTGTGTGTTTTAGTTATATAGCTTGTTATATCGCCTGTTCTTACACGACCTCCACAGTCTTTCATATACACAAAGAAGAGAGACAGCTGCATGTTAATCTACGATAAAATACAGCTGTTCCATTAATTCCACGCGTATATTTCATCCGTTGGAAGCGCCACGTTACATGACGTCACTTGGTAAATAAATACACGTTACGAAAGACAAACTCAACAGTAATTTTAATGAAATGTTAATTACAACAAACTTGCCATGCTCCCAAACCGTGCCCACACCCGATATAATCCCGTCATATGCATCAGTACATATAACATTAATAAGCATCTTGAACAAGGTGAGAACGTTTGACGTCATACAGCGCAAGCTATATGACGTAAGCAATGACTTAATTGTTTGTCACGTGACTACTAGTGTATTGAAACGCAGAACTTTGCATACGGGGGCGCCAGTATAACGGCCTGTAAACATAGCAGCCTGGTTACCTTGACCTCAGAGATAATATATAGTTCCCCAACAATAGCGTAAACAATTGGGTTATTGTTGTGTTAGAATCGAAATAATAAATACGTACCTGTTAGTCGTTCGGATGCGAGTAATTAAATCACTCGTGCTAACGCACTCGTGATTTAATTACTACGCATCCGAACTCCTTACTGTATTTTATTCACCGATAAAACACAGGTACATATTTATTATTTCTTAACTATTGCTGCTAAATATTGCTGCTAAAAGTAGGTATAACATTCGAACAGGAAATGTAGCATTTAAAGACCACAGTCAACCAACGAACAGGAAATGTAGCATTTAAAGACCACAGTCAACCAAAAGCATGAATATAATCAAACAACAATAACAAAAATGAACAAAATACAAGATATGACATCGCAAACATAAAAATGTTCACAATGGGGCCACCACCTTGGAACGGCCAATGGCAAAAAGGGTCGCTGGGATGTTTAAACCAGGTTCTAGGATGCACCTAACCTCATTCTTACCCTAATGTCATCCAAATAAAACGGAATAGTTTAAATAAAGATATCCTCGCCAGGTTATATTCTCTAAAAACCAATGTAGCATTAACAGGCAATATAAGTATAGCACATAGATGGTCATGTATACATGAATATAAAATATAAAAAAACAAGCGTAGAAGCCACAAAGCAAGTACTCAATGACTTGGAAGAAGCCAGAGCAACAAGCGAACAAACAATTAAGGGTACGTCAAGACGATCTTTAAGACAAGCATCAGACGTAGCCGTCCTTTGAGGATTTTGGTAGACATCATCAAAGGGTCCACACTCTGTCCGGTCATCGCTCAATCAAAGAGGAAGGCATTTTGGCGAACTGGAAATGGGTCAAACACTAAACATGCAGTACGTTGAAAAATGATAAGGACATAACCACTTTTGATAAGCTTTTAAAGTTTGTTACATAACCTCTTTTGATAAGCTTTTTAAGTTTGTTAGATAACCTCTTTTGATAAGCTTTTTAAGTTTGTTACTGGCAGGAGACTGTCCCGTGTTATAAGGATGATACATAGTATAAGAGTGAGGCTTGGTTTATCAACAGATGTTATAACCCTATCATTTTGCAACGCACTGCGAATTTAGTGATTGACCCATTTAAACTTACCTCTTTGATTGTGTGATGATCCGACAGATTGTAGACGCTATGGTATCGTCTACCCAAACCCCGAAAGGAATGGTAACGTTTAATGTTTGTCTACAATCTTTGCTTGTCTTTTCTTGCCTTAGCGGCTTATACTCTTGTTGCTCTGGATTCTGCCAAGTCAATGAAAGCTTTCCTTGTGGCGTTCTAGATTGTATATGCATGATCATCTTTGCTCATTTAAACGTATATTGCTTATTAATGCTGTCTAGATTGTTAGAGGATATAGTCAGGTGGGGATTACTTGTTAGAGGATATAGCCAGGTGGGGATTACTTGTTAGAGGATATAGCCAGGTGGGGATTACTTGTTAGAGGATATAGCCAGGTGGGGATTACTTGTTAGAGGATATAGCCAGGTGGGGATTACTTGTTAGAGGATATAGCCAGGTGGGGATTACTTGTTAGAGGATATAGTCAGGTGGGGATTACTTGTTAGAGGATATAGCCAGGTGGGGATTACTTGTTAGAGGATATAGCCAGGTGGGGATTACTTGTTAGAGGATATAGCCAGGTGGGGATTACTTGTTAGAGGATATAGCCAGGTGGGGATTACTTGTTAGAGGATATAGTCAGGTGGGGATTACTTGTTAGAGGATATAGCCAGGTGGGGATTACTTGTTAGAGGATATAGCCAGGTGGGGATTACTTGTTAGAGGATATAGCCAGGTGGGGATTACTTGTTAGAGGATATAGCCAGGTGGGGATTACTTGTTAGAGGATATAGCCAGGTGGGGATTACTTGTTAGAGGATATAGCCAGGTGGGGATTACTTGTTAGAGGATATAGCAGGTGGGGATTACTTGTTAGAGGATATAGCCAGGTGGGGATTACTTGTTAGAGGATATAGCCAGGTGGGGATTACTTGTTAGAGGATATAGCCAGGTGGGGATTACTTGTTAGAGGATATAGCCAGGTGGGGATTACTTGTTAGAGGATATAGCTTGATGGGGATTACTTGTTAGAGGATATAGCCAGGTGGGGATTACTTGTTAGAGGATATAGCCAGGTGGGGATTACTTGTTAGAGGATATAGCCAGGTGGGGATTACTTGTTAGAGGATATAGCCAGGTGGGGATTACTTGTTAGAGGATATAGCTTGATGGGGATTACTTGTTAGAGGATATAGCCAGGTGGGGATTACTTGTTAGAGGATATAGCCAGGTGGGGATTACTTGTTAGAGGATATAGCCAGGTGGGGATTACTTGTTAGAGGATATAGCTTGATGGAGATTACTTGTTAGAGGATATAGCCAGGTGGGGATTACTTGTTAGAGGATATAGCCAGGTGGGGATTACTTGTTAGAGGATATAGCCAGGTGGGGATTACTTGTTAGAGGATATAGCTTGATGGGGGTTTCTTTACTTACTGTACAACTTAATTGAAATTACAATAGGGTAAGATTGAAGTTGTGTGCACCCTGGTACCTGGTTTAAACTTCCAGTGGCCTACTTGCAGTACGGTTTTATATTTGAGATATCGCATACTTTGCTCTATGTATCATTTTAATTGCTATTTGTTATCAATGTGTGGTTTACATTTTACATTTCCTGTTCAACGTTTATACCTAATTGTTTGAGTACCCTGAATACAGTTCTTAATCCCATTAACTCATTTAACGTCTGATTGTCCAAGGCAGTATCCCTACAGCCACCCAACCGTGTATGTTTGTGATTTTTCGCATTTTGACTTTTGTCAGTCCTAACGATCTGATGTGGTGAAATTCCATTTGTATTTGCACACTTGTAAAAAAAAATCAGAATAAATTGTGTATTATAACTGCCAGTTATTGAAAGTTAGAGAATGGCAGACAGCTGAAATGGACATGCTACAAATCAAATAGAGTACACCCATCTCGATGTTTAAACCAAATAACTTGATGAGACCATTCTCTATCTATTTCTTATATGGCCCTATTCTGTGAGTGTTATTTAAATCTCTATTATCGCATACATGAATGAGAAGTAAGTCAAACCAATAAAAAGACACTGGCAGTTTAAGCTGTATATTTATGCAAGATAGAGTGTCCGTGAATATAAAACGCTCGGCATCATCATAATACTTAAAGGGCTTTGTGGCGGGTCACGTTTAAAACATATATTCATGTAGTAAATCTACTACAATAATCGCGAAAATATTTTAATCTGTTAATCTCATTCGAAACGTGAATAATAATCGCGACGCTAAATATATTATTTATTTCAGGTGTTAGCAACCGGCGCCATAGCGACTGGGATATGGATGCGTACCGACAAGACTATTACAGTTACATCCGGTACAGATTTCTTTCTAGATCCCCCGATAATGACGTGTATAGGCGGCGGTGTTACTTTTGTTGTGGCATTTCTAGGATGTGTCGGCGCCCTCAGGGAGAATCTTATTTTACTTAAAGTTGTAAGTCTTACTGGTTCATTTTTGTTTGTAATTATTGTTTATGACCAACTAAATCGTTGTTAAGAAAGTGTCCTATAGACACCGACGTAAATGTTATGCAATAAACAGCCTGTGTCATAGATATCATGCAAAGGAAAGGCAGTAAATGAAATCAAAGAGTACGAGGAAAGACTTCTAACAAATACCATTGGTCACCGCCAACATTAAATACGAAATAAAGTAACACGACGCATTTCAACGTAATAAATAGCAGGCGTGTTGCATAGTGCATGAACTTTTAAACATATAAGGTTTATAATAACCCTAGACCCTGGTTTAAAGTCCAGCGGCTTTTTCACCACTGACCTTCCCAAGGCGGCGGGACACCTCTGGTGTCGCATTATTTGATGATATTTATCCTTGTAATTGTTGTTTGTTTCGATGCGTGTTTTTTTTGTTGACTTTTCCTTGAACCGTACAATAGTCGATCTGTGTCAGTGACGCGCTTGTTTAAATGAACAAAGGAAGCACATACATTGTTTATACGGCTCGCACTCCAAATTTTAGTTTTATTAGTAAAAAAGCAAAACTGTTATACTGTATGATATATAATAAAACAACTATTAAATGCCTTAGGAGTCAATGGTTAGAACTATTTATCAAAGGGAGTGACTACTGACCCTTCAAGGTCAGTCAATGGTTAGAACTATTTATCAAAGGGAGTGACTACTGACCTTGAAACTATTTATCAAAGGGAGTGACTACTGACCCTTCAAGGTCAGTAGTCACTCCCTTTGATAAATAGTTCTAACCATTGACTTCTAAGACATTAAATAGTTGTATACTTTTTTTTTTGAATGTATTCTGTGAACAATACTTTCTTGTTCGACTTCCTTATCCAAGCGTAAAAAAATTATGAAAGGAGATTCATTACTCTTTGTATTTGAGTGCCTTTTAACGTAATCAATTACCACACTTAGCATTGCAAGCGTTTTATCCGTTATCAGTCCAACTTGCTTAATACATGTAGTACAAAACTATTTAATTTATTAGCATTCAATGGTTAGCACTATTTATCCTCGGGAGTGGCTACTGACCCTTCAAGGTTCAGTAGTCACTCCCGATGAAAATTTTCCGATGATTGTCTATAATCATTTCCATTTAATTTAATCTGACTGCTTTTTTTATATCTGTAGTATAAACTTTGAAACACAAAATTCATAAATGTTGAAGTTCCGCTTTGAAAATTTGAGCCATTTCAGTACTGTATTTAATGTAAAGAGATTGTCAAACTGTACATCCTAAGTTTTCTTAACTGTTTGAGCCAAACCCTTGTTCTATCAATAATGAAACTGTGAAGGGATCCCATATGAAAAAAAGGGGTAACAAAACATGAATGCAGTACTGGTATTTTATTAGTGCAGACTTAGCGTCACAAATGACATGCAAATGAGGTTAACAAAATACTAATAAAACACTAACAAAACACTATTAACAAAACACCAATAAAACAATGTTTAATAATAAAAAATACTAATGCTGTACTGAAATCTGAATATTAACAAAACACCAATAAAATACTGAAACAAAACACAAATAAAAGACTCGTAACAAAAATTCAGTGTAACAGTTTAACAAAACATAAATGCAATACTGTTAACAAAACATCAATGCAACACTGTTAACAAAACACTAATGAAGTACTGTTCGGAAAAACACCTATAGAATACTATTAACAAAATACTTATAAAACACTGACAAAATTAATACAAAAAATATATATATTTAACAAAACACACACAAAATCGGTAAAAAAATAGTCAGAACTTTCACAACTTTCAGTATACAGTTTGTGTATATCATGCATGAAACCAATAAACAAAGGAGAGAAAATGTCAATAATTGACAAATGCACCCAAAACATGTGTGACCTCTGACCCTAAGTGTGCCCTAGGCCTTTGAGGACAAAAAATAAAGTAACAGTTAAGACAATTAAAAAACTGAACACAACCTACTGGTAGACATTAACATTTAGAACTGCTTTTACCTTTAGACAGTCACAAGCACGTGTCAAGGTAAGCCTATCTCTACAACGCATGTAGAATATTGACTGTTACAGCATTAGTGGAAAAAATACATTGTGAAAAATAATAATAAACAGTTTTGCATCCAATGGTAAATCCATTTTCACTGAATCCGTTCTTCCATTCAACTTGCCTTGAAGACTGCTGTCTAGATCCCAAACCCTGAAAGTTAATGTAAATAGTTTTATGTTACTAGTTGTTTATGAATTTATAATATTTTTGTTAATAAGGCATTCAAAATGTATAAATATACAGCTTTAAAGTATTATTTGTAATTGTTAAAGTAAAACTATCATGCTATTACACTTTTGGCATAATTATTTGAGTTCTAATAATTCATAGTTTTGTATGGTATAAAGTATCTATAGGAACATATGTTATGAGTATTATAACCACTGTCATAAAACAGTAAATTCATAAAATTACACCTGACATAGTCAACTGTTATGTTACCAACACCTCAAGTTCACATCTTGTCATACAAGTTTTTTTTAAGTACGTACAAAAGATTATTTAAACAACCATATGTGATAAGAAATCAAATTATTCATGGTCCTGATGTAAACTTTGATTTTGTGCAATGTCCGACATAATCAGCAGGAGTTAATTTGATCAGCTGAAAGAAATTTAAAGTAGCAAGAGTTCTACTTCCACTTTGCAAATTATCACTGTTCTTATATAAGACATACAGATTAAGATGTATGCATGAAACAGATGAACGTTAACTTCAGTATAGAAATTAGCTCATAAAACAACTAAGTAAACAATTAATTTCAGCGCTTTCTCAATTAACAACCATAAACATAAAGGACGAATGTCTTGCCATAATGTAATATTAATAGTAGTAGAGGTTTATTTAGAGTAATTTACTTACCTGAATAATCACAAACTAGTGTTCTTTAATTCCTGTCTGTGTTTCTGGTTAAAATCCATCATAGTTTTCATTCCTGACTAATGATGAAATCCATCAATGCATTAAATGTTTCATTATATTTTTTATGTTCCACCATTTGTTTTTCATTGTAACCAGGTATACAACTATTGTTTGGGGCGCTTGTTTCAGCCAAAGGCTTTTTTGATTTTTCAGACAAAATACACATCGTACCTAAATAATACTAATACACTAAATAAGTTGTATATCAGCGAAACAGGCATTTTCAGTGGTAAATAAAAAATACCTTACTTTTCAAAATCGGTTGAGAAATAAAAAAAATCATGCGCGAAAGCTGTTTTTGATGGGGGCATTTTCAATGCAAAATTCTGCTGCATGAAAAAAATATTTTTTTTAGGATGTTTATCAAAAAAGGGTTTTAAATTGTTGGATATTCGCAAATAAGGACAACCTAAAAGTTTTATAGCAAACTATGAAGGCTAACAGAAGTTATATGAAATTTCTTAATTTTCTGCTGTCCCGCCAAGGAATTTACATGGGAAATGCCCCATCAAAAAATCATTTCGGCTGTAAAATATTTATTTCTCAACCGATTTTCAAAACTAAGGTATTTTTATTTACCACTAAAAATACCAGTTCTAATGAAATATAATTGAAGTACGTATTATTTAAATTGCTCAAGCTACTGCAGAAAAACCTTTGGCTGAAACAAGCGCCCCAAACAATAATGTACAATAAGTGTTACATTCTGTAATTCAAGTTTAAAAATCCTAAAGTTAAAAACTCTGTGCACATGTTTCTTCATAACCTTTGTATACATTTTCAATTTTTCAAATCCGAACTGCTAAATGTGTATAAACCAATCCACACTTTGAGTTAGAGGCAATTTGTAGAGTTTGCAGGTTTTTATTCTGAGCTGCAATTTACAACATATAATGCCAGATGGATAATGGGTGGTCAGTTCACTCTAAGTTCCCCAACATCTGTTTAGTGTTATCTAGACCATTTTCTGGGAAAAGTTGGGAGAGTGGCAACAGTTATAAAGGAATCAGGTTTCAACATAAATATGATCATAATAACTTTGCATACTGCCAGCCAATTAAAAAAGGTGA
>JAWPHD010016438.1:0-49790 GCA_037043455.1 Cyrtodaria siliqua
ATTTCTACCAGAATCTCTGGATTGAATATTAAAATTACGAACATACAAGAAAATACCTCAAATAGCATGCTGTCTGTCCAACTAATAGAAATAGTCTAAGTCAATTATCGGACAGTTATTCATTTAAGTATTGTCAATCGTTAGAAAGCAGCAAAGAAAAGCAAAGTCAGTATAATTATCCTTAATAAATTAAAGTTATTTCAATGCTTTCTAATATTAAGATGAAATAAAGTTAAGCTAGTATCATGTGAATTTATGGACCTGGATTTAGTTCTACATCTCCAGAAGTAATGATTAATGATAAAGCAACTAGTTCAAATTCTGAATTTAAAATACTCAATTTTAAATACTCCGTGACATTTGTTAACGGTAATACGCAAACATTTAGTTAAACATGATAGTATATAAACAAAAAAAGTTTAACGGTGTCGTTATGAATGTCATTTTCAGGGAATGCCACTACAGATACTAATGAAAGAGGGCCAATAGCCACCCTCCAACACATTATAACGTTACCGATTGGGCAATAAAGACACTCTCAACATGTAACACATGTATATGGAGGGTGGCCAACCTAGTACAACCAAGAGCCTGAGTCAACAAACCGAGCAAGGAAATGTGCATCTACAAGGAAAGGGAAAAGAGTAGAGATAGAGAGTATCGTAAAAAAACAAACATGTAATACAAACAAGTTCATACTACTTATCGAACTCGAAACGAGCAAAGATCATACAGAATATCAGATAACTTAAGTTAAGTTAAGTTGGTGCATTCACTAACTACTTGATAATGTGACATTTAACTATTATAAAGACTGAATTGTCATTTTCGTCATCAAAAAATTTAAACATAGTCATCATTCATATTACGAAACAATAAAAATCATCATAATCATTAATATCATCGTCACCTAATTGGCAATACCATTATCATCACATCAATCCAATCATCACCACATTAAATCATTATCATTTTCATCATCATAATCATCACTACATCAACACAATCATTTTCCCCGTCAAAATATTGCTCATCAAAATATTTTTCATTACATAATCATCATCACATAAACACAATTTTCAGTCTGTAAACATGATTATCATCACAATCAACAACATCATTTCGCTGACATCTATCAAATCATCAACATATTAATAGCACTTTCATTTTCTTTTGAATATCACCGTTATCATCGATTGTATCAACATTAATAATAATAATAATAGTAAAATCATAATCATCACCATTATCATCATTGCATCAACATTTCCATCATATTCATCACCGTTTATAATATTATATCTCAGCTAGAACATATTCAATAGCTTAATCTTAAACTCTAGGGGAAGGAAAAACTCTCTGTATGATCATCGATTGCACCCAGTAATAAGGAAGTTTAGCACTGCAGTTGAGGATATTCTTAGTCTTGTAAACAATATTAATAGAGACAGAAACATCTACCCAAACCTGACCACGTGCTCTAATTTTCCAATCAGATTTTTCTAAGAAATATTACAATTCGAACACTCAAATTTCAAAATAATAATGAGATAGTTTCTCCTATTTAGGGTATAAGTTTATGCAAGCGTTCAGTTATTCGTTCCAGATGAACAAATGATTAAACCCTCGACATAGTTTTAACACCATGAGTGAAGAAAATGGCGGATTAGAAATATCAGCGAGCCGAAAGATTTCCAAGAAATTATTCGTCTTTTACTCAGGTTGGCGTAAATATACAAGACCAGAATATTTCCTAACGCAGTACAAAGAGATGCTAATTTAGAAAGACATAGTTATGAGCCAAGAGCCGCAGTGGGGAAACAATTTACCTGTCCGATATAGACGAATCACAAAACACGTCTGCTCTGCTCAAAGTTTCGGCGAAAAGAGAACGTATATTGGAATTGGGCTTTCAAATTTTCCACGAAAACAATCACGTGACCGAACAACAATTTAATTATTCTTATTAAAGATTTATTCAATAACCAAACCTGTACTTATTATCGGTTATTATTATGATAATTTAGATGACATGAATTACTAAAAAGTTTTTGTTGATAGTGAAATATTAGAATTATTAGACTGTGTTTGCTGTCCATGTTAATGAAAGAAAAGAACAGAACATGATTTAGCATTCCATCAATGTCCAAGGCAAGTAAAGAAACCTGAGGTGATCGGTATCTAATATTGTATCTATATATATTGAAGAAAAGGCCAGTAACGATATTAAGGATCGTTACAACTATATAAGCCGCTGTTACACGTGTAACACAACTGGCATTCGAGGTTAGATACGGGTAGATACACTTATTTAGCTGCGCGAACCCAAACACACCCACCCACGGTTTAGAAAATGTTAATATTTCAAAGATTAAAATGTCCGATATTTGACATTATATTAATTGTTTGAACATGTGATAACATTTCCTATTTTTCAGATTAAACAATTTTCTGTTGTTTATGCGCATGAGTGAGCGTAAATCATTTGATGTTTGCGATGAGTGATCGAGGATGGTTTTCTGGGACACTTTACATGGCATACACCGCCTGGTGTTGTGATATTCATTCATGAGTGTTTGTATAAGTGACGGACACACATACCACAGTCAGTGGTGCTTTATTTATGCAGAAACCATCAGATTAAATGTATTAGTATGATATACAAATAATTATAAGTGTATTACCCGTACATAACCAATCCTATACAGTCGTTTGTTATTATTTATATATATTTAGAGGGTTATAAATAAGTTAGATGATAAATAATTTATGTTGGTCTGAAAGAATTGAAATAAAACATAATGCACGCTATCCAAAACATTGTTGTTGGTTTGTTAAAAAGTTGGCCTAAACTGGCTATTTTGTAAAGAGGTAAAACACGAACTCTTTTATACGCACCGTTATGTGTGGAACGACGACGTTACGACGTCACAGTCATATTGTATGACGTTTTGGCGCTCAAAGTGTGTCTCACGTCGTGGCGGTTCTATGTCCATCTGACTTATTTTTTACTAATTTGATTGCAATGTTATCTGATGAAAAGGGAGTCTTAAACTCGTTCCCATGCCATATAAGATTTATGAAACTCGTTATGAATTAAAAGGCTCCTATAAAATTAAAATAATTCATAACTCGTTTCATAAATATTATATGAAATGGGAACGAGTTTAAGATCCTCTATATATTATAGTGTGACAAAACAAAACTGTTCTCAGTCGAATAATGTTGCGTCGCTTTGGCGGGCGCTAGGAGTCTGAAAGATTAGAACATTGTATTACCTATCAGTTGCAGGCTCCATAACACCGAGTCTTTTGTTTGAATTGTTGTTGCTTCTAAGGATCCACTTTTCAGTATTTCTTATATAATTTACTATTAATACGTTATTAATAAGATATTTGTCGTGCCGTATAATATTTACACATTTTTTAACCCATTTAATTTGCCACATTGTCTTCATTATTTAGGTTACTGAACCTATACTACTGTTCATTTAAAACACAATTTGATAGAAACACTGTCTTTCATTGATGCATTTCACATGAGGATTGATATAACCTGACTACGGTTTATGTAAAACAATTAGTTCTTTCTTGCAATGTTTCATTATGAGGGATATTAAATACCCTTATTTCTGCTCATATAAAATCAGTATTTTACAACCATATGTGGTTGATAGCCTCTTACTACTGTGCATATATAACTAGCTTTAATTTGCTACACTGTCTTACATAATGGGGCTGAAACTGCTTACAACTGTTAATATAAAACAAATTTTAATTTGACTTTGTTTTTCAATATGTTGTGTCGACTCCTCTTTGCTATTGTTCATATAAAACAAGCCTTTACTTTGATTTATTGTCATCCATATTGGGATTGATTCACCGCTTACTACTGCTCGTTTAAAATAATCCGTAATTTGCTGCAATGTCTAACACCAATGGTCGATACTATCTTATTACTGTTCATATAAAACGATTTAATTTGCTGATTCAGTAGTTTCGATACGGTGGTGATACTTTCTCATATAAAACAAGTTTTACCTTTCGTTCATACATGGGGCGATATTCACTTAATACTCTTCGTTTTAACTGACAACTGATAATGTCCCATTATTTAAAGGGACAGACGGCAATCTTGCAGTATTTGAAATGGGTGTCTCGAATTATATATCAAGTATCGTTTTTACTTTTACCCTGGTCACATTTAAATAGATCAAATTTAAAGTATTCACTAGTTCGTCTGATTATACTATAAGTTTTAATATATTACTGGGGCAACACTATCAAAAATTAATAATATGCAAAAACAAGTGGCTTAATACAATTCTTATAATTAACATTAATGTTTGAATAAATGCAATTCATGTAGAAAAACGAACGGGACGCCCCTATTTTTTAAAAAATCAAGATTGCCGTGTGTCCCTTTAAATGATCACTCAGGTCAATGATAACATACGCGGTGATCTCGTCCTCCCTCAGCATGACCTCAGTAATGGTATTCATTCCGATCTTTGGAGATCGCAGAGCCCTATATTTATTCACAGACATCGGCGGTACGTTCTCAAATACTTTGTTTTCTTACTTTAATTTCGAATAGGCGATTCCATTACTCCAGCCTTTCAATGCTTTGAGTATTGTTTAATTACCATAGGCTTTTTAATTTAGTCTTTTGACCGTAACTTTTGATGCGCATGCTTCATAACCTCTGCTCCCACTTAAATTCCATTTTGTGTATTACGCCTATTATTTTATCGTTTAGCGTAAAACATTTTGTTAGAAACTGGGACCATACGCCGCTGGCCAAAGAACGGTATGAAAATGCCACACTGAAGCTTCCATGTTCACCGTCATATGACTCTTCAGGATGGCTCAAAACTATTGACATTTTAAATATTGAGTTCTGCTCAACCCTGATTTCGATGGCGTGAACGGTAGCTAGTATGTTTCACTACCATTCATGAACAGTCTCAATGAAACCGATACTGCAATATTTTTTTATATTTATCGTGTTCGGCGATTTCCAAATGTCTCCTTTCTAACTCTTCTAATGATGCAGTGATGTTCGCTGACAGTTTATCAACATGTATTGTGGTTCAGACGCGCTCATAATCATCAATTTGATTCATATGTTTTATTGTATTATATACACTGTGGTGGAAGAAAATGCAACGCCTTGTTACTTTTTTTAGAAGAAAAATGGACCAATCTGTCCCGCTTAGATGTATGCCATATCATGCAAATTAGTGTTACCTCAATGCAGGACTGTTTTGTAATGTTGTTTCCTGCCAAAATTTACATATACTTCTGTTTTTTGTGGTTATCATATATATCAGTCATTTTGCAATGATCCCGCAGCAATCGTTCATAAGCCCATTTTGAGAAGTTGGGAAAGACAAAAATATCGGACAGGGAAAGCAGCATTTAAGGACAACAGTCACCCTCAAAACACAAAAACAAACACGCAAACAGACAAACGAGAAGGCAAAAGCAATAAAAAATGCAAACGACATCACAAACACAAAAGGGTTGACAATAGGGCTACCGCCTTGGAACGGTCAGTGGCAACAAAGGCCACTGGGGGTTTAAACCGGTTCTAGGGTGCACCAAACCTCACTCATACCCTACTGTCATCGTAAGACTGTATTGCCGCTGTGAAATTATTGTTTTATAATTAAATTTAAAATATTTGTTATGTTTTCTTTTTATTTTAACCTTAGATGTTTGCATTTAGTTAAGCAATTGAGCTTAACTTTTAAGTAAGGGTGAGGTTTTGGTGCACCCTAAAACCTAGTTTAAACCCCAGCGGCCTTTTTTGCGACTGACCGGTCTCTATTGTCTACCCTTTGATGTTCTTAATGTCATATATATATTTGTAATTAAAAATTGTTTTGATGCCTATTTTGACTGTTGTCTTTGAATGCTACATTTCCTGTTCGAACATTCATATCTACTTTTACAATGTGTTAAACATATTCAGTATAAAAGCAGATGCATAATTCAAACAGGTGGTTCTGACCTTCTCACCTGCATAACTGCAGATTATTGTAAACAATCCATTTGTTGCTGGAGCCACACTAATTGTTTTCTGCCACCACTCAAGTAGCACCCGAAGACCTTTAATGAACATGGCAAAAAGTGACAAAATGTACACGAATTTGGGGGGATTTTACCCCTCTGCCTGGATAAACAGTGTTCTTTTTCTTGCCACAGAACGTTAAGTAATCATTAAGATAACCTAATTGTCAAAAGGGGTATCGCCATGAAACGGACAGTGGCGAAAATGACCGCTGTAGGTTTTACACGGTTCTTATAGGTAAATGTTTTGCTTTGTCCTAAAACACATAACATCTTGCTGTTTCCCAAACTATTAATAAGTAATTATAAACAGTGATTCGACAGGATGTATTAACACTAATCTACCCTAAAGTCATCGTGATATTTATATTTTAAAATTTAGTTGTAGAATTCTATTTGTAATGTAATGATTTTTTCTTGTACACATCGTATAAGAAATGGTTGTTTGATTTATATATAACTGTTATTCTTCAATTATCGTTACATTGTGTTGAACGTTTATGCACAGTCATGTAAATATTTGCTGTATATTTAGTTTTCATAATTTACATATACTGAGTTGCAAAAGCAAGTGTACACAGCTCATTTGCGAAAGAAAGGGGGCACTGGGTTCTTTTTAGAATTAATTGTATAAATTCCAATATTAATATGTCATATTTGGTACAATGTTTTTATCATTCCATTGCCTATATCATGTTGCCATTTGTTTGTCAATAGATTGAAGGAATAAAGGACTGTCGCTTGATAAAGAGGATAGGGGTGTAAAGTATTTTTTTTCAGTGTACACTTTCTTTTGCAACTGAGTATATATTGCAATAATATTTTAATTTCTGAGGACGTGGTATTGCATATAAAGGCATTAGTTTATTTATGTTTCGTTGTTGTATTTTTATGGATAGGTTAGTGCACTGCAAACAGATTTCCCATGCAAATAGGGTCGAGGCAATCCCCCGTGAAGCGTACCTAGTTTCGTGTATTTTAGATAATATGTGATACATTACTCTTGAACAAATATAAATAGACAACCCAAAGTAAATATTTGTTATCAAAAGCAGTTACTATACTTGTATTAATCCACGTGTGTTATTTCTCACATAGTGACATTGTTCAGATTGTTATTGATGTGATCAAAGATTTTAGCCATAAATACTTGAACAGGTATTCGTGCTCAAGTTTAACCATTCGCAACATCTCGTAAACTGCTTCGCAGCATTACTCGAATATAATACGAAGGTTTCCATATTGGCTATGTCGTCAACGCGCCTAAGATTCCCGCTAAACCAAATTTGCATTCGAAATCAAAATTATCATCCAAATGTTGCAATGTCATTTAGCCGATTGCTCTATCAATAGTTTATTTACATGTAAAGCACTGATAAAACCTTCATCTGCATTGTAAAAAACAAAAATTCAACACAAATTATACATCAACACGTGTGGCTGGCGGATATATTGTTTACATAGCAACAGTGCACTATTTTCTGTGCCGTTGCCTTCCAGCGATCAAAATGTCAAGATTTTGAGCTTACCGAAGCGCCGTGATACACACGATTATTGACACATAATGTTAACTTCTAATCTATAGGATGTAAACATAATGAAAGAGCCTACAAATGACCCCTTATTTACAGTATTTACAAGGAAATTCATTTTGCAAGTTATTTGCCACCCTTGGTAACGAACTAGGTTTACGCGAGATTCCATGACACATATATGGGAATTCAAATTTTAGACATAAAAAACATAGCGATAAAACCCGGCTTTAATTGATAGGACATGTGTATCATTAATTGGAACATTTTTTAAATCTAGATTTTTCTAGAACAACTCTGATGCATCCGCTTTAAATCATGATCATACTGGTGCGTTTTGAATGTTCGATGTACGTTCAATTAGAAGAACAATGATGAAGCATATGTTATAATATAAAACAAGAAATGTCTCCAATAAGTGACAAATGCCCCCGAAAATGTTCACTCATTTGACCTTTGACCTCCAAATGAGACCGAAAATGTTCACTCATTTGACCTTTGACCTCCAAATGAGACCTCGACATTTGAAATACGGACCCGAGTTTTGCGCATGTGACACCTCATTTTGGTTAACATTTGTGTAAGGTTCATGGAGATTCCTTCAGTTATTTCCCAGTTATGGCTGTGACATGATTGCTTCGGACGTACAGACGAACGGACGAACGGACGGTCGATGCGATTACTGTATGCATCCCTTCGGGGGCATACATTGTAATTTAACAAACTCGCCTGGGTTTCAAAGTGTAATATATGAACTCTGATATCAATTGTAGTATTGCCTAAATGGGCTTTGGTAGATCAAAACCAATCAAATAATGGGTTGCATTGGCTTTGAAAGAACATTCTAATGCAGCTATCATGTAACGCATAATTCCATTGGCTAACGTCTCAAATTTACCCGATTTACCGCCTGAAAAGTATATGACGTCACATAACATTGTAACACGCGACATCATTGGATGACGTCAAATTCAATTTCTTGCATACCGGATACGGTAATACGCGTTTTACATGGGTGATGGAAAGCCCGGTCTTACACATGAGCGCTGATATCAACAATGACAGCTGCATGACATCATTGTGTAAATAAGCATGCAACACTTTAGTAGTTGTCACAGTCGCCGGGCAGAATTTAAATGATATGCAAGAAAAATAAGCAATCATGAGTATCCGGTGAAGATATGGAATTCCAACACTCGGTATAACTGTTTTAAACGGAACCACAGAAGAGCCTCGGTTCCGATAAAAACAGTTGGCTAACTTCACCAGATACCCATGAAAGACTCTTATATTATCAACTTTAATAAGTATAGAAAGTTGGATTTGAAGGGTTAGATTGTAATTTAATGGTATACTGAAGGGCTATTTTTTCCAGTTTATGAGACAGTGATGGTTCATAAGCTTCTACATATAGACTTTCGGCTGGTGATGTACGAAAGGCTCCTAAGGCGAGTCGTAATCCTTGATTATGTATAGGATCGAGCATCTACAAGTATGACTTGCGAGTCGATCCATATACTATTGAGCCGTAGTCCAGCTTGGATCAGACATTAAAGACGACATAACAGTAGATATAACAGCAGATATAACAGTATATATAAAAGTAGATATAACAGTAGATATAAAGTAGATATAAAAGTAGATTCATAAAAGTGGACATAACAGTAGTTATAACAGCAGATATACAAGTAGGTATAACAGTATATATAACAGTAGATACAAAAGTAGATATAGCAGTAGATATAAAAGTAGATATAACAGCAAAAATAACGGTAAATATAAAAGTAGATATAACAGTAGATAAAACAGAACATATAAAAGCAGATGTGAAAGTAGATATACAAGTAGATATAAAAGTAGATGTAAAGGTAGATATAAAAGTAAAATAAAAGTAGATAACGAAGTAGATGTAAAAGTAGATATAAAGTAGATATGACAGTAGCTATTACAGTAGATATAACAGTAGACTTAAAAGTAGATATAAAAGTAGATATAGAAGTAGATGTAAAACTAGACATAACAGTAGATATAACAGTAGATTTAAAAGTAGATATAAAAGTAGATACAGGAGAAGATGTAAAAGTAAATATAATAGAAAGTAGATATAAAAAAAAAATATATAAATCATTGTATTTTGTTTTTTATTCTGACGAGTACGTATTATTTCGTTTATTAGTATGCCAGTTATTTTACATGCAGTCTTTGTGGGGTCTTTAATTTTTTTAAGAAATATGAATATAATGCTGGCTATAATGTGTATGCGTGTACCGTAAATGATTGCTCGACAGCCTTTTGAGCATCTTTTTGACCTTTTTTATATTGAATTTCGATTAATTTCTACATGAATTTACATGAAATTTAACATGCATTTACATTAGATTCTCTCGTTACAATATGAAATTGTCCATGTTTTTTAACGAGAACTGTGTTTGTTTGTTGGAAAAAATGTTTCCCGATCTCGCATTAATCGTACAGTCACATGTTTTACTTAATGGAAGCCTTTTCACATAAAAAGGTCAAGGAAAGAATCAGAGCGATACTCAAAACCACACAGTTCGTTTTTTTCCTAACAAGATGATCTGAAAGTGCGCAAAACTACACATAGTGTTTTTTTTTTCGATGAATGATCTCTTATACTGGTTTATTAGGCGTTACTTGGTTATTTTATGTGTTTTCAGCAATTTTTCTACTTTCTGTCCAGCATTTTGAAGTTATATTTATGCTAACATGCAATGGCAGAACTGTTCTATTTCCAGAGCTTAAGCATCAAATGTCTTGTTCCATTGACACCGTCAGTTATTGACACGTCAGTTATTGACACTGACACCGTCAGTTATTGACACCGTCAGTTATTTAGCATGAGCGATTCGAAGACTTTTGCGGGACTCAAAGCCTTTCGCTGGACACGTTTCTTTGTGTGCTACTGTGTTTGACATACATGGGCCAGCAAAAGCTACAGCATTTGGTAAGTGATTTTTTTTAGACATGTACCTTGAATCCTTGAGCTGACTGTAGACCCCACTCCGCCACCAGAGGGAATTTTGTAAAAGAACATACAATAATCTTCAAAATGAGACATTTGTGCCATCTGAGCGTTGGGGCGTTTGTGTGTAACACACGTGATAATTACGTTACCATAATAATTCCAAAACACTTTCAATACAATGGAATATGAGTAAAACATGTGCATATGAACAACAAATACTACCTATATTTATGTTATTAATGAATTGTTTAATTTAGACAGCCTTTTCAACATTATGAAAATGTGAAAATATCCTGTAATTTACGTTACACCCTGTTCGTTATCAAAAAATCATAAATACACTTAATAATGACTAGACCGTAAGTTACCAAAAGATGCCACCCCACTCTTGGGGCTTTGGTTTATCATGTTTCATTTATTAAACATCTCAATAAATGGGCATTATTTATAATAAGAGTATTAAAATAGGTTTGCATTTTTAATAGGTGGATTCACCCAGTTTCTGTCCTTTTGTGTATTAACATAGCAGCAAGCAAATAAGCAAGCGAACAACCACGCAAACAAACAAACAAACAAAACAGGCAGAAAAACATTTCTAAAATGTCATCATATTGTTTTATTCATTTTGAAACAGAATGTGGCTGCATTGTTGAAAATCACACAACGAGTAAATGTTGAAAAATAAAAAGTCATTATAGTACACCTGTCTGTCTCTCTCTAACTGAGTGTAGTCTGACAGTCTCTTGGTTGTAACACATTCTTTATTGAACTGTAATTTGTATATATATTTACACAAAGAACACTAGGAACTTGAAACAAGTTTTGTTTATACCTTATTACTATTTAAAGTCAAATTATACTCAAAGACAGTGTTTCTGATGGGGTGAGAGATGGGTGTAAAAAAAGCAGTCATATGTGCATATAAGCAGGAGTATGTTCAAAATAAGGAGCAGACAGTGTATATAATGGCACACGGAACTATGCAACTACCTCAGTAAAATATTTGGCATAAAATATTTGATGAACTGATGGAATCGTAACATATTGTATTTTTTCCCGGAAAACGGGTTTTTATTGTCTCGACTGAAAAATTGTGGCAAATTCAAAATGAAACGAAACATGCACAATTGTGTACACTACAAGCTTTTTTATTTTCCATGAGTGCTTGTATATGGCTTCTTTTAGTAACAATAATGCTCATTGTTCAATAAATTGGAAAATACAACACGGTATATGTTGCGGTATCCTAAATATAGCATGGGCTGGGCTTGGCCGCGCCCCTTTCCAGGAATGACCTGAGCCAGAAGTTAAAAGTCACAAAAATTAAAACATGCCAGATAAACGTTTCCAAAATATTCATTTTCAGAGTTGTTCATTAATTAATAAATAACATTTATTAAAATGAGAGCATTTATTTTTACCAAAATGCATTATTGCGAGATTAACCCCCACTCAAAATCTGTACTGCGGTTATGCATGTAAACAAATATGGCGACCCCCATATAAAGTTCTGTAGGGGGAAAATGCTGCATTTCAACTTTTAGCATATTGGACTTGGACTTACCTTGAAAATAAGACAATTGAATTTGCATGTTTATATTTATTTTTATTTTCTTCGGAAAAGCTTACATAGTGGCCTATGGGAAAGCAATTAGTGTACCGCAACCGGTAACATGAAATTCAGAGATGTTGACATTCCGATATAATAATTTATGCCATTTCAGTACTGTTTTCAATGTAAAACGATTGCAAAATGTCACATCCTAGGTTTGCTCACCAGCTTGAGCCAAACGCGTTTTCTATCAAAAATGAAACTTCGAAGGGATATAACTTGAGATGTTTTCTGTTGTTTTTTTGTCTTTTTTGCGTAAGGAAATGTCTAACATAGCCACGTACCATTCGATTAACAGCAGTAACATTCACTATATATCAGAAATTCTAGAATTGTGTTTCTTTTTTCCCTTTAGTATATAATGTACGTAATGGGACATCATTGTAATGTTCACCAGCTGCAAGCTAAGTATTTTATTAGGTTAACTTGTTCAATATTCAACATAATTCAATGGAACTTGGCAACACTTTAGATTTGCCCTTCAAGCTTTCTATCGATAAAGATTGTATGTATTTTCTCAAAGCCTTTTAGTACCAAGGAATCTGTCTTGTTGGTTATTTCTGGTGAAACATTTCCGAGATGTTGATCTTTTAATGCCAATGCAACACAGTATTTGATTGGTTTGGTCTACCAAAGCCCATTGATTCAATACTACAACAATACCAAATAAAGAAGATATTTGTAAGATAAGAAAGCTCCAAGAATAAATTCTTCCTCTACACTCCTTACCTTGGAGAAAGTGTAAGCACACAGTAGCTATACGCTTTATAGTCAGTGTCCCTTCATGGTATTACATATAGAGGATCTTAAACTCGTTCCCATTTCATATAAGATTTATGAAACGAGTTATGGATTATTTTAATTTTAACGAGCCCATTGATCAGTTAAAATTAAAAAATAATTCATAACGAGTTTCATCAATCTTATATGGAAAGGGAACGAGTTTAAGATATTTTTTATCACATAACATTGCAATCAAATTAGTAAAAATAATTCAGATGTACATAGAACCGCGACGACGTCAGACACACTTTAGCCCCAAAACGTCAAAAGATAAGTTACGTCGTAACGTCGCGTCTCACACATAACGTTGCGTGATTTTCCTCTTTACAAAATAGCAGTTTACGCCAACATTTTAACAAACAAACAGCATTATTTTATAAGCTGTCACAAATAATAAGTTTATGAGTCAGATCTGGGTGAATTTAAAATAAATAAAATAGTTTCAGTTAATAAACTTGCGTAGTGTTACAGGTTTAACACCACCAATAAAAATCGTCCCAGGTTGTATTACACGTGTGTCATACAATATAATATTAAATGGGTGTTCGACACAGCTAACAAGGGACGTTATGTGATAAATTAAATTGTGACAAAACAAAAACTGCTCTCAGTCAAATATGTTGTTGCGCCGCTTTAGCGGGCTCTAGGAGTCTGAATGTTGTGCACCTTGTATTACCTCTCATAAACAGACTCAATAAAACCGAGTATTTTGTTTGTATTTGTTGCTTCTAAGGGATCCACTTTTCAGTATTTATTATATAATTTACTACTAATACGTTATTAATAAGGTATTTGTCGTGCCGTATAATATTTACACATGTTTAACCCATTTTAATTTGCCACATTGTCTTCATTATTTAGGTTACTGAACCTATACTACTGTTCATTTAAAACAACATTTGATAGGATACACTGGCTTCCATGCATGCATTTCATATGAAGATTGATATAAGCTGACTACGGTTTATATAAAACAATTAGTTCTTTCTTTTTTGCAATGTTTCCATTATGAGGTATTAAATACCCTTATTTCTGCTCATATAAAATCAGTCTATCTTTCATATAAATGTGGTTGATACTGTGCATATTTAACTAGCTTAAATTTAATTTGCTACATTGTCTTACATAATGGGGCTGAAACAGCTTACTACCGTTAATATAAAACAAATTTTAATTTGACTTATTTATTTTTTTCAATATGTGGGTCGACTCCCCTTTGCTATTGTTCATATATAACAAGCCTTTACTTTGATTTATTGTCATCCATATAGGGACTGATTCACCTCTTACTACTACTCCTTTAAAATAATCTGTAATTTGCTGCAATGTCTTACACAAATGGTCGATACCATCTTATTACTGTTCATATAAAACCATTTCATTTGCTGATTCAGTAGTTTCGATACGGGGTGATACTTTCTCGTATAAAACAAGTATTATCTATCGTTCAAACATGGGCCGATATTCACTTAATACTCTTCGTTTTAACTGACTACTGATAATGTCCAATTATTTAAATGATCTCTCAGGTCGATGATACTATACGCGGTCTCTTCCCCCATCAGCATCACCTAAGTAATGGTATTCATTCCGATCTTTGGAGATCGCCGAGCCCGATCTTTTTACAGATATCGGTGGTACATTCTCAAAATACTTTGTTTTCTTACTTTAATTTCGAATAGATGATTCCACTACTCCAGCCTGTAAATGCTCTGAGTATTGTTTAATTACCATAGGCTTTTTAATTTAGTCTTTTGATTGTTACTTTTGACGCGCAGGTTTCATTACCTCTGCTCCCGACTAAATGTCATTTTGTTTATTTCGCCTATTGTTTGCTCGTTTAGGGTAAAACAGTTTGTTAGAAACTGGGACCTTAAGCCGCTGGCCAAAGAACGGTATGAAAATGCCACACTGAAGCTTCCATGTTCACCGTCATATGCCTCTTCGGGATGGCTCAAAACTATTGACATTTTAAATATTGAGTTCTGCTCAACCCTGGGTTCGATGGCGTGAACGGTAGCTAGTATGTTTCACTACCATTCATGAACAGTCTCAATGAAACCGAGACGGCAATATATTTTTATATTTATCGTGTTCGGCGATTTTCAATTTTTTCCTTTCATACTCTTCTTTTGGTGCAGTGATGTTCGCTGACAGTTTATCAACATGTATTGTGGTTCAGACGCGCTCATAGTCATCAATTTGATTCATATGTTTTATTGTATTATATACACTGTGGCAGAAGAAAATGCACACCTCATTGTTCCTTATTTTAGAAGAAAAATGGACCAATCTGTCTCGCTTAGATGTATGCCATATCATGCAAATTAATGTTACCTCATTGCCATATTGTATTGTGTTGTTGTGTCCTGCCAAAATTTACAAATACTTGTGTTTCTGGTTATCATATATATCAGTCATTTATCAATGATCCCGCAGCAATCGTTCATAAGCCCATTTTGAGAAGTTGGGAAAGACTGCATTGCCGTTGTGCAATTATCGTTTTATAATTAAATTAAAAAATAAATTTAAAATATTTGTAATGTTTTCCTTTTATTTTAGCCTTAGGTGTTTGTATTTAGTTAAGCAATTGAGCTTAACTTTGTAAGTAAGGGTGAGGTTTGGTGCACCCTAAAACCTAGTTTAAACCCCATCGGCCTTTTTGCGACTGACCGTTCCCTATTGTCTACCCTTTGGTTTTCTCCATGTATACATCATTGTAATTATTGTTTGTTTAATGCCTATTTTGACTGTTGTTTTGGATACTTCATTTCCTGTTCGAACTTTCGTATCTACGTTTACAATGTGTTAATAACATTCAGTATAAAAGCAGATGCATAATTCAAACAAGTAGTTCTGACGATGCATAATTCAAACAGGTAGTTCTGACCTTCTCACCTGCATAACTGCAGAGTTGCTGCACATTCTATTGTAAACAATCCATTTGTTGCTGGAGCCACGATCATTGTTTTCTGTCACCACTCAAGTAGCAAGACCTTTTATGAACATGGCAAAATGACAAAATGAACATGCATTTGGGGAGATATTACCCCTCTGCCTGGATAAGCAGTGGACTTATTCTTGCCCCGGAACATTAAGTAATCATTAAAATAACCTAATTGTCAAAAGGAGTATCGCCATGAAATGGACAATGGCTAAAATGACTGCTGGAGGTATTACACGGTTCTTATAGGTAAATGTTTTGCTTTGTCCTAAAACACATAACATCTTGCTGTTTCCCAAACTATTAATAAGTATATATTAAATAAAAAGTAACTCTTCTTCAAATTTTCGAACACTTGTTCTTTTTCAAGAAAAAGCACAGAAATACAACTTTTAAATAAAAATCCATCTGATTGTTTAAATGGCTGACGTTATGATGAAAAATATACCATAACGACGTCACGTCATTTCCTGTATGACGTTAGGCAAATGACGCGACGTCGTTTCCCGTAACACTCCTTCTACTTTAACACAAACCGATTTCATGAACACTATACCAATATTCAAGTAATGAATTCAATTTAAAATTGTCTCTCTGTATTCTTTAAAGAGTACTCTATAAATTCAGGGATAAACAAAGGCAGGGATATGTGGCTAGACCTTTACATTGAATTGGTGAAGAATGATATCGTGAGCTGTTTAAAGAAGTTATGTAAATAGAACTTTTCCCAAGATGAAGAAGAGGCATTTAACTCCCATTTACACAACAAAAACATTGTGATCCGCCCAGCCGACAAGGGCTCTGGAATAGTAGTGTTAGATAAGGAGAATTATATGGAAAGCCTAGATAAAGATATGAATGGCAGTGATTCTTACAGAGATACTGATGGGGATACAACAGCCTCTTCAAAGAAAAAAGTAAAGAAACTTGTTAACAAGATGTATAGGGAAGGTGCTATATCAAAAGACATGAATATGTACCTTTTACCAAGATACCCCAAAATAAGTACGTTGAAAAGAAATCCGAAATTGCATAAATCAGGGGCCCCTATGAGAACAATAGTGAATGGTATAAATTCTCCGACAGAGAAAATGGCAGAGGTGGCAGAGTTTGAACTTAATGAGTTTGTTATAAACTCCCGAGCTATATACGTGATATAACCGATTTCGTAAATAAACTCAAAGAGATCGAAGGGCCAATACCAGACAACGCTATCCTGTTTCGTTTTGACGTGTGTAAACTGTACCCCTCAATCCCAAAGAAAGAAGGTCTAGAAGCCTGCAAAGAAGCCTTAGATAGTAGAACTAATCCGGTGATACCAACAGGTGGAGTGCTAAAGATGATACAGGTGGTTTTAGAGAATAACAATTTCAGCCTAGGAACAAAGCACTATGTACAAACCGAGGGAGTGGCTATAGGTTCAAGGTTAGGAAAGAACTATGCTTGCTGTTATATGAGAAAATGGAATGAAAAGATGATGTCCTGTCACAAAACGCCATATTTTTATAAAAGGTTTATAGATGATGGTTTTGGTATATGGACTGGAACTTTACAGTCTCTACAAGAATTCACTGCATTTGCCAATGACATACACGATAATATTAAAATAGAATTAAGGTATAGTACTTCAGCAACTGAGTTTCTAGACACATGGGTCAAACTTGAAAATGGTAGAATTTATACAAGCTTGTACAAAAAACCAACGGACAGACAAATATACTTACACAGTAGTTCATGTCATTCACCAAATACAAAAACAGGTCTTACCTATGGTTTTGGACTAAGATTGAAAAGAATATGTGAGAAAGAAGCAGATTACTTGAAACACAGGCATGAACTTAAACTACAGCTTAGAAAACGCGGCTATAGTGGGGAAATGATAGAGAATCCACTCTTGAAGGTAGACAACTTAGACAGGATTGAGCTTTTAAGAGAGACTTCGAGGAAAAAGAATAATCGGGTGCCTATGGTATTAACATTTTCAAGACAATTACCTAACATCCATATGATCCTAAAAATACATTTTTCGGTCTTGCATCGATCAGACAGAATGTCCCAAGTATTTGAAGACACACCTTTACTAGAGTATCGCAGAGACAATAACCTGTGTGATGTATTAGTCCACCAAAAAACAAATCAGGTGATAAAATGCAGAACAGAAACAAATCAATGCTCATGCATAGTCTGTAGCAGGTTCAACATGGAAGATATTCCGGAAACCAGATTAAGTAGAAGCTACCCTACAGCTAAGTTCCAGAGATGCACAGACAGAAATCTAGTCTATGGTTTAAGATGTAAACGTTGTTGTGTAACGGTATATGTTGGTGAGACTGAAAGGTCACTACGGGAGAGGATAGAAGAATACCTCAGAGATGTATGCCAGCAGACAGACAAACCCATAATGAAACATTTTCAGGGTCATAAAGACATAGACGTGGGAGTAACGGTATTACAGCGAGTTTTCGGTGAAGGTCGAACATATAGACACATGATAGAAGAAAAGTGGATAAAGGAACTAGACACAAAATTTCCCAGAGGCTGCAACATCAAGATAAACTATTAACTGACAGGAATTAGTGAAAAACCTAATTTAATTTTATATAACTGTTTATGAAATGAATTTATAGAGTACTCTTTAAAGAATACCGAGAGACAATTTTAAATTGAATTCATTACTTGAATATTGGTATAGTGTTCATGAAATTGGTTTGTGTTAAAGTAGAAGGAGTGTTACGGGAAACGACGTCGCGTCATTTGTCTAACGTCATACAGGAAATGACGTGACGTCGTTATGGTATATTTTTCATCATAACGTCAGCCATTTAAACAACAAGATGGATTTTACTTAAAAGTTGTATTTCTGTGCTTTTTCTTGAATTGAATTGAATTGGGGTTTTAAGGCGCACCAACACATGAAAAGGTTATATGGCGCCTAAATGGCATGAACATGCCAGGCTCATCTTCCATGTACATCGAGATAAAATATGGAAAATGGGCCTAGAACCTTCTCACCCTGAACTGCAGAGTTGCTGCAAATTCTATCGTAGAAACTCCATTTACGCTGGAGCCACGTTATTATTTTTCTGCCACTGCTCTTTTGATGTGAGCGAGATAGCACCTGAAACAATGCAGGGATCATGATGAAGACCTTTAATGAACATGAACAAAAAATGATAAAATGAACATGAATTTGGGGGGATTCTACCCCTCTGCCTACCCCTCCAAAGGGATCTGCAGTGGCCGTATTCTTTGCCCCGTGACCAAACGGGCCCCGTCGCTTTTTCTTGAAAAAGAACAAGTGTTCGAAAATTTGAAGAAGAGTTACTATTTATTTAGTATTGAATTAACTTTCCTTTTGAAAGACTATACAGATATGAATATTAATGAGTAATTATAAACAGTGATTCGACAGGATGTATTAACACTAATCTACATTAAAGTCATCGTGCTATTTATATTTTAAGATTTAATTGTAAAAACCTATTTGTAATGTAATGATTTTTTCTTGTACATATCGTTTAAGAAATGGTTGTTTGATATATATATATAACTGTTATTCTTACATTATCGTTACATTGTTGAACGTTTATGCACTGTCATGTAAATAGTTGCTGTATATTTAGTTTCATAATTTACATATACTGAGTTGCAAAAGAAAGTGAACACAGCTCTGTTGCGAAAGAAAGTGGGCACTGAGTTCTATTTAGAATTAATTGTATAAATTCCAACATTAATATGTCATATTTGGTACCAATGTTTTTATCATTCCATTGCCAATATCATGTTGTCATTTGTTTGTCAATAGATAGAATAAATAAAGGACTGTCGCATGATAAAGAGGATAGGGTTGTAAAGTAATTTTTTCAGTGTACACTTTCTTTTGCAACTGAGTATATATTTGCAATAATATTTTAATTTCTGAGGACGTGGTATTGCATTTAAAGGCATTAGTTTATTTATGTTTCGTTGTTGTATTTTTATAGATATGTTAGTGCACTGGAGAAGATTTCCCATGCAAATTGGGTCGAGGCAATCCCACGTGAAGCGTACCTAGTTTCGTGTATTTTAGATAATATGTCATAAATTACTCTTGAACAAATATTAATAGACAACCCAAAGTAAATATTTGTTATCAAAAGCAGTTACTATACTTGTATTAATCCATGTGTGTTATTTCTCACATAGTGACATTGTTCAGATTGTTATTGATGTGTTCAAAGATTTTAGCAATAAATACTTGAACAGGTATTCGTGCTCAAGTTTGACCATTCGCAACATCTCGAACACTGCTTCGCAGCATTACTCGAATATAATACGCAGGTTTCCATATTGGTTACGTGTTACGTCACTGCGCCTAAGATTCCCGCCAAACCAAATTTGCATTCAAAATCAAAATTATCATCCAAATGTTGCAATGTCATTCAGCCGATTGCTCTATCAATAGTTTATTTACATGAAAAGCAGTGATAAAACCTTCATCTGCATTGTAAAAAACAAAAATTCAACGCAAATTATACATCAACACGTGTGGCTGGCGGATATATTGTTTACATAGCAACAGTGCACTATTTTCTGTGCGGTTGCCTTCCAGCGATCAAAACGTCAAGATTTTGAGCTTACCGAAGCGCCGTGATACACACGATTATTGACAAATAATGTTAACTTCTAATCTATAGGATGTAAACATAATGAAAGAGCCTACAAATGACCCCTTATTTACAGTATTTACAAGGAAATTCATTTTGCAAGTTATTTGCCACCCTTGGTAACGAACTAGGTTTACGCGAGATTCCATGACACATATATGGTGAATTCAAATTTTAGACATAAAAAACAGTGATAAAACCCGGCTTTAATTGATAGGACATATGTATCATTAATTGGATTATTTTTTTTTAGATTTTTCTAGAACAACGCTGATGCATCCGCTTTAAATCATGATCATACTGGTGCGTTTTGAATGTTCGGTGTACGTTCAATCAGAAGAACAATGATGAAGCATGTGTTATATTATGAAACACGAAATGTCTCCAATAAGTGACAAATGCCCCCGAAAATGTTCACTCATTTGACCTTTGACCTCCAAATGGGACCTCGACATTTGAAGTACGGACCCGAGTTTTGCGCATCTGGTTAACATTTGTGTGACGCTTCGTGGAGATTCCTTCAGTTCTTTCCCAATTGTGGCTGTGACATGATTGCTTCGGACGTACCGACGAACGGACGATGCGATTACTGTATGCATCCCTTCGGGGGGCATACATTGTAATTTACCAAACTCAACTATTCAGTTTCATCATGCGGTACCGCCTGGGTTTCAAAGTGTAATATATGAACTCTGATATCAGTTGTAGTATTGCCTAAATGGGCTTTGGTAGATCAAAACCAATCAAATAATGGGTTGCATTGGCATTAAAAGAACATTCTAATACAGCTATCATGTAACGCGTAACTCCATTGGCTAACGTCTCAAATTTGCTACCGTAAAAGACCTGATTTACCGTCTGAAAGATATATGACGTCACATAATATTGTAACAAGCGACATCATTGGATGACGTCAACAAAATGCCGTTAGCGATGAATTTGAGTTTTCATTGATACAACAAGTGTGTATATATGATTTTACATTATATTTCTAGCATTTAAATGGTAAAGCATTAGAATGGAGATAACCATGCTAAGATTTTCAATCTGGGACGGTATGTGGTTGGTTTTATTGTCTGAAATTACGTTTTAAACCACTCACATACCGTCCCAGATTGAAAATCTTAAGCATGCCTATCTCTTAAACATCTACTAAATGTTTCACCAGATATAACCAACAAAACAGATTCTTTGCTACTAAAAGGCTTTGAGAAAATATAAAACATCTGTATCGTTAGAAAGGGTAAAATGCGAATCTAAAGCTTTGCCAAGTCCTATTGAATTATTTTGAATATTGAACACGTTAACCTAATAAAATCCGCTGCTTGCAGCTGGAGAACATTTCAATTCCAAAGCATTTTCTCGATTAAAGTTGACAACTTCATACAATAATTGTTTTAAATCAGTTAAATACGTTAAGTGTAGTGCTCTTAACTCAAATTCAACTTCTTTATTTAAATAAGGCTGCATATTTACACATATAACCATGATAACTCATTGTATAATAATTGATTGTGCCTATTCGAATTACTGTTGTTAATTCTGACACGTGGTTATTATTCATTCCGTGTTTATGACATCTGTTCCGCATATTTTTTCTTGGCAGTTGGAAGCAATATTATTGACTGACTAGTACAAGATTATTCTTTTTTTTTATTAATTTATCCTACCGAATAACTGCTTTTCAACCAGAAGAAAACTATTAAATAAAAATTGAGTGTAATTTATCACGCAAGGTTTCCCATTATGACAAATAAATAAATAAAAGAATCCAAATATAATGTTTGACTTTTATTGCAATCACATTATTAGTTTGCAAGCATGTAGGTGAGTTTACGTATTAGATTTTCTATCTAGAACTGTGCGCTGCAGACTTTCCGTTGAGAAAATGTCGGTGTAAGTCAGGAAGTGTAGCATTTACAGATCGTAGCAATTTAGAAATATCCCAAACACAGACAACAAGGGGCAGCGGATTCAAATCCTCACTCTTACCTTGGAGACCATGAGTAATTCACTATCCATCGCTTTTATCGTCCGTCGAATTGCCTGAGCCGTTAAAACAACATTTCAATTCCTGTAGTTTGTGTATTCATCATCCATGTTCACCGTCATATCCATACCATCTTCGGGATGGCTCAAAGTGTTGTACTATTGCCATTCTAAATATTGAGTTCTGCTCAGCCCTGGACTATAGGGCGTGCACGGTAGCTAGCATGTTTCACTACCGTTCATGAACAGTCTCAATCAAACCGATACTGCAATATATTTTTATATTTATCATGTTCGGCGATTTCAAAATTTGTCCTTTCATACACTTTTTTCATATGTGTCGCATATCAATAAATATATATATTCTTAGAGTTATGCCAGTATGTCATAGACATTTTGTTTTCGGAATTTCTTAAAAAAAAAAACCAATACACATTAGAATTCTATAATTTATTCCAACATAAAATGTTTGCATGTATTTTTTAATAATATGTTTATAATTATTTTAATATATTAATGGCATATTCATACATCCTACCGAATAGACAAATATCACGAAACTAACACACGTACTATACCCTATACATCTTGGTATAATTCAACAGTATTTTCTTGCTCACCCTGGATGTAATATTGCTTACAGTTTCGATCTCACGATTGATATCAGACCGATGAAATGTGTGATAATCAAGATTTATATCACTCAGTATTCATAAATGCCCAGCTTATGGGGAACTACTATGAATGCATGAATCGTTACAATCTATTTATTATACATAATATTAACTTAAAACATTTAGTAATCAAACATACCAAAACACATAAAGCCTTTTACGTGTGTTTCAAAAGGATCTGTTTAGGCTTCGCGCCCCGCTTTTTTCTCCATAAAGTGTATGCTCAGAAAGCATTATATATTTTATTTTTTACGGAAAAGCAATATATACATAAACTTTCAACACTAAATACATTGTTTTTTAATCAGGTACTATTGAGTTTTTCGCACCACAATTTTATATGCACTTTCAATTGCGATACAAATCAGAGCACATACTATTCTTAAACAGTTATTGCGATAATAGACACAATCACCTCGAGTTACCAGAAGTAATAATAAACAAATAAATGTTAACATATTGTATCTGAGAGAATTACAAATTAATATTATTCACAAACATGAAGCAATTGCAATTTTTACACAAATGCAAAATAATGAAGTAAATGTTCCTTTCCTTTCATACCATGGTATAATACAAAACTTCCCAGTATGCATTTGAAACAACAATTTCATACTAAAGTAAAGTAACGCAACACGGGAATTTCCGCAATGATATTCTGTGTATACTATACTGCTGTTAATCGAATGGTACGTGGCTACATAAGATATTTCCTTTCAGAAAATGGCATAACACACCAAATGATGTTGCTTCAAATGTTTCAGTGTTAATAGAATACACGTTTGGCTAAAGGAGTTAAGCAGACTTAGGATGTAAACATTTGCAATCTTTTTTTACATTAAATACAGCACTGAAATGACTCCAATTTTCAAAAGTATTTTTCACCATTTATGAATTTCGTGATACAAAATAACTGTGATTAAAAAGTCTACAACAGCGCAGTTTTCTCTTTTTTTCACTAAACATCTTGGGATTTCTCTGGAATAACCCGTGGAATTAAGTGTTCATTATACCAATCTATAGTGGAAATTCCTGAGCTGCGTTTCCTTTTTCCTTTTAGTATATATTAAAAAGTAAAGTGCGAAATATCACAAACATACAATGATTGACAATAAAGGGAACCGCTTTGGAACCTTCAGCGGCAAAAGGTCACATTCCCCTTACCCTATCGTCATCCTGCTCAAGACAGGCTGATTATGGCAAGACGTATGCTGACTCTCTATTGCTTAAACAGAAATATGATATGTATTGGTCTATTGCATTTTATATGGATATTGCGGACATACACACGTACTGTTACATTGCAAGAAGTTAATAACAATTCCAACGACGGGTTGGTGATGATGAAACTGTTTTTGAGAGTGACCGTTGATAAATCAGAACCATGTTATCACTCCATGTAGTTGAATGGTTTTGAAAAGCGTAAACTGTAAACAAGTTTTGAATTTTGCGACTGTATATTAGCGGTTTAATAGTCACAAATTTGTTAAGCAAAAATCAAAGAAACACTGTACTGAAAAAAACATCGCAATAAAAACTATAAAGTACGCCACAGTTAAGATGGCTGAACGTCACATGACTTAGTTTGCGACTGGTTATGCACTTTTTAATAGTCAACATAATTGCATGAATTTTTGTCAAGTGCGTTAGAAACAATACTACTCTGTGATAGTAGACATACTGTTAAACATTGTCAGATAACTAATTAGTATGTTCTTTCTAGAAATATGAATAACTTCTTACAATAATATTCTTATTGTATTTACCTGCGAAGAGCCATTTCGGGCAAAATGCAAAAATAAAAACCAAAAATACAAATGGACAAAATATACAGTATGCACCAGTTACAACAAAATGCAAACAGTTATGTACAAATTCAGATCTGATCCAGCTAATTTAATTAAAGATAATATAAAAACATGGCGGATCTACAGTAAGCACATTATAGTTATTCAAAGTAAATGAACATAAACAATTCCTAAATCTTGGTAACATACATGTATTGCATGGTGACTATCAACGAAGAATACTTTATAATAATTACATAAAACACAGTATACACTAACACTAGACGACACCCGTTACAAAAGTGTTCATCGGAATCATGGCAGTACAACACTATGTAGTGTATCAGCATCAGATAGAAGTCACATTAATTCACTGGGTAGCGTATGAATGGCCTTATAAAGAAGCATAAAACACACGTCAACACATTTTGGGACTCGGCACATTGTATACTTTCTTCAGATATGTTGTATCCGCCATACTTTATTTATATCGTGGTTTACACAGATTACACATGCAAACAGTCACGACATGCCATATTGGAGGCTATATTTGTGTCAGTGTATATGTTTCAACCTCAAATATACGGCATCATCAACTAGTTCCCCATGTTACTTCTGCATATGCTATGCTGAACCTCCACTAATTCTCTTGCAAGAGACTTACAACGCGGATGATACGAGTTTGATGTGGTAATGCCTGTAAACTGCTGGAGGCATTCACGATGTTTGGCATTTGATATATGCCATTCTTATAAAGCGGGGCACACACCTATGTTTGACATTTAATGTACACCCTGTTACCAACGCGAGGCACTCACCTATGTCAGGCAGTTGATAATATAGCATGTATAACTGCTCTCAGCATATGTTTGCATTTGATGTATATACAGCTCCCAACAAGCGGCACACAACGCGAGGTAGACATGGATGTTTGACATTTGATGTACACCCTATTACCAACTCGAGGCACTCACCTATGTCAGGCAGTTGATGATATAGCATGTATAACTGCTCTAAGCATATGTTTGGCATTTGATGTATACATTGCTCCCAACGAGCGGCACACAACGCGAGGTAGACATGGATGTTTGGTACTGGATGTACACCCTGCTTCCAACGCGAGGCACACACCTACGTTTGGCATTGGATGATTTATCATGTAGCATACCTGCTCTCTCAACACGAGGTATTCACGAATGTTTGTTTATATTTACCTTACACACAACGCGAGACATACACAGGTATTTTTCATTTAAAGTCTTCGCTGCTTACCCACAGGGTTCACGAGGGTGTTTGGCATTTGATATATACCTTTTACATAACGCGAGGCATACATCACAATTTGGCAATGATGTATATTTCAATACAATTCCCGGGATGTTTGGCATTTTGGTGTATACCCTGCTAACAACGCGAGGCGTACGTGGAAGTTTGCCATTTGCTGCTTTCCCTGCTAACAACTTGAGGCACATATGGATGTTTGGCATGCCGTCAAATTAATATCATCAGTACATGGATTTTCCAACATCAAACACTGTATTTATAGAAGGCAGAGGCCCCGGATCAGTGTAGTGGTGAATATCGTGATCTACGCTCAGCATCCCAGTCATTGCTATGTTCAAAATATCATCCGAGTTCAAATGGTCTGTAAAGAGGAATATATTTGTTTAAATATGTTGTGTGTGTTCCGTAGAGCAAAAAGTGTTGTTTCAAATATTATTAACATGTTCAATGAAATGGCGCAATGTATTTAACGCCTTCCCGATGTACCACTGTACTGCCAAAAAAGAGTATGATAATGGACCTTTGCAAACGGCCGAGCAGGACACATACGAAATGCTGCAGTCTCGGTTTGACTGATACTGTTCATGAGCGGTAGTGAAATATGATAGCTACCGCTCACGCCCTCTAGCCCCGGGTTGAGCAGAACTCAATATTCATAAAAATGAACAGTACAGAATTTTAACCATCCCGAAGATGGCAAGCATATGGCTGTGGATATAGTAATATTTGTATCTTTATTTCATCCCCTATATGCAGCAGCGTATGGTCCCAGGATCTAATAAAATTATATGCCCCGAAGAGCGAAATAAACAAAAAGGATTTTAGTTGGGAGACGCGGTTATGAAGCCTGCGTATCACAAGTAACAGCCAAAATACTAAATTAAAAAGCAGACAACATATCCTATGAGTGGTTAAACAATACCCAGAGCCTTAAATCGGCCGGAGTAGTGGAACCACCGAATCGAAAATTAAGTAAGAAAACAAAAGAAATTGAAAATGTACCACCGATCACTAAACATAAGTATCGGGCTCAACGATCTCCAAAGATCGAATGAATAACGGTTCTCAAAGATGATGCAGTGAATGCTCAATGTTAAAGTTTGAAATCTACAGTAAACGGAGGTATTGCCGTTGGTGTGACGTATCTTCAGTGTTGTGATCACCGCAATTTCACTGCAGTCCCTTTAGTAGATTTTGAGTTACGCTCCGGACAAGAATTATTAAGAATAAAATTCCAAAGGGTAATAACTCTAACTCTAGTAATGTTACATTCTAAAGTATGGTCCTATATAGTAAACGACGTACCATGATGCCGTGGACTGTGGCAGCTCGCTGGACTAGAGTTGGTGAACATACTGGTAGAATCTTTCGATCTATGTGGTTTGTCCAGAATATTTAGAGGGTCGTTACATGAATTATAATCTGGGTTGAAGTGAGGGATCTGTGGACGTGGTTGAATGACCGACACGTGCTCTACGAGGGGTTTCTGTGGCTGCGAGTAAGGGTTTCCAGTAAAACCAAAGTCTGAAAAAAGCAAGCAATACATATCCTGTTTATGTAATGTTTAAAACAGTTTATTCTCACAATAATTTCAAGACAAATACAAGACTTGGCATAGTGTTTAATGTTAAATTTTAAAGGGACACACGGCAATCTTGATTTGTTTTAAAACTCACGACTTCCCGTTAGTTTTTCAACTTAACCATATTTATAATGAATAATCTAAATGATTAGAATAGTTCAAAGCGATTTGTTTTAACATTTTCCTAACTATTTACACTATTGCACCAATAATACGTTTAAACATTTGGTAGAATAACGAAACAAATTGAAATCTCACATTTTATTTAATTATATGCAACCAGTTTAAAAGTCAAAATGATGCAGTATTAATAAATCGAGGTGTTAATTTTGATGCTTGATAAAGAACTCAGTATTGCCGTGTGTCCCTTTAAATATAACTAAATTAAATATAAATTATATGCAACCTGAAAGAGGTATTTAGCGAATAATCCATTGAAAACTGCGTGTCCACTGTAGGTTTACATTTAGAGCATTCAACATATTATTTAGAGGTTAAAGAAGTAATGATGCCACCTACACTTAAAGGGACACACGGCAATCTTGTTTTTTTGAAAACTCACGGCGTCCCGTTAGTTTTTCTACATAACTTGGATTTGTTCAGTCATTAATAGTAATCATAAGAAAAGTATAACTCAAATTGTTTTTGCATATTATTAACATCTGATTATATTGACCAATAATATATTTAAACCTAGGGTAAAATAATACGAAAAAAGGAAAACTCAGTTGTTGGTTTTAATTATATGCAAGCAGGTTAAACGTCAAAATCATACTGGATAAATAAATCGAGACGCTAATTTCAATGTTTGATAAAAACTTCAAGATTGCCATGTGTCCCTTTAACAAAGAATAACATGCCACTGACTCTTTTACACGGGAAGCACGGGAAATTAGAAACACGGAATCCCGATTTAGGCACGATTGTTTTGACGATTGAGTTACCTCTGTGGACTTGTCCGGAGCGATCTGTACCCAGTTACAAATATAAATGGAGAGGAGAACGATAAAAAAAATTAAAAGTAATTGGACGACAATTTGATCTGAATATGCTTTTGGACGAACACCATTTGTATAGCCCATACCGAATTGCGATGAACGGGATGGGGGAGGAGCCTGAAGGACGTAGACCTCTAACAAACAGAACAGAACAAAACTAGAGAACTACTGACCTGGTGGTTGAAATGCCGACTGGTTACTTGAAAACGAATTGCTTTGCACAATATTAAACGCAGAACCCGTCGGATTATGTACATTGGTGCCCAAACCCGACTGACTGTACACGTAATTTGATTGCGTACACGGTGCCACATTAGGAAATGTTCCGAACCCATTGTAAAATGGGTCAGTAGTGTACGTGTCATAGTCGTTGTTCGGGTGGTATATTCCGCTATTGTGCGTATACTTGAAAGCACTACCGGTATTAGCCCACGGATTGATATATCCGGCATTTGGATTTGCATAGTCTTGGCCACCTGTGGAACAAAATAAGAACATTATGAGAATGACTAATGGTAGTAGCGTAATAAACGTAAACGCAAACAACTAACAGGAAATTCCGCATTCACAGGACGAAGTAGCTTTGATCATCGTCGACGCTTGATTTTTAAATACAAACGGCTTAACCCTTTGTGCAGAAACAAATTTGAAACCGGAAGCACATATCCGTAATTATTTGTTTTTTATTAAAGCATTGACCATCCATATTAAGTTCTTCGATATAATGATGACGTTTCTGTCTTTGTCTATTTATTAATTTATCGTTTTTTTGTCGATCTATAAATTTTGGATAGAAGGTGCGTCTGTATCAGCCAATCAGAAACGATACCAGAATCCCGGTAAAATTGCTGCCGCGTAAAAAATAGAAGAAATGTTCAAAACGTTTGTCTAGAAAACAAGCAAGTGTCGCAGATGATCTAGACTAAAGACGCAGCCAAAATATAAACCCAGATTGTTTTACAAAAGCAACATCCGTGTAGTGTGATCTTTGTTTACAAAATAAAACTGCCATGTGTAATGTCGCGCAAGCGTTCACCAGGGAAGTATCTATGGCAAATTCACCAAGAATTCACCAGGGCAAATGTTACATGTTGATCCGTCTTCTTACGAATTTTCTCTGATGTCGTAGTGCGTGTTTATTTACTTTACTTGTACAGTTTTACAAAATAGGCTATTTAGTATTAAATATGAATAAACTGTAAAATAAAAAAAGTTTCATACATACCGCCCATATATGGAAATGCAGAGGGTATCAGGGATGACTGGGAAGTTCCGGGATTGAATATATGTCCTTGGCTTATTACTGAATTCCTGGTTGGGTTGGGGACAATGGGTGATATAGGTGGCGTGAGTAGATGGCCGTTAACAGGCGGCTGAAACAGTCAAACAACATTATTGTAAGATTCACATCGTTATAAGATTCACATTATTCATGGATGAGTTTGCTGTTACTCGGCTTTCTTTCAATTACACAGAATACATGGTCATTGGTTAACGAATGGGACGTTTAGGTAGACAATAAAACTTGGAAGACGCGTTGATATCGTACGAAGCAAATGGGAGTTTCTTAAACTCTTAAACTGATGTACGTTGAAAGGGGCAGACCCATGGCAAATCCAAGGTATGTTAATCCAATGCATGTTGTAAGTAGCAAGGTCCATGTATATTGGAAATGGCAAATCCAATCCTTTGCAACTTTGGCAGTAATTTTAGAGCCACTGGTCTGTGTAGTCTTAGGGTATCATAACGTTTCTTGAAAAAGCAGTTTACGACAATTATGACAGATGTACTCATTGTGATCAAACGACACTGCATGTAACATGATCACGTTACAAGAAAACAGTTTATCACAATAATGACAGATGCATCATTATGATCACGCAAAATTGCATCCATTATGATCACGCAACATTGCATGCAATTTGATTACATACAAATTAAGCTGTTTTTGTCAACATCTGTATGCGTAATAATCACACAACACTGCATGCAACTTGATCACATTACAAGGAAGCAGTTTCTGTCAACTGCATGCATTATAATCACACAAAACTGCATCCAACATGAGCACATACAAATAGGCATTTTATGACGAAAAGGTAATGATGGCATACCTGTGAGCTTACCATTGCTGATAAAGGACCCAATGGATTGTAACTGTCAGCCATGTTTTGATATTGCATGAAGGTGCCGTTAGCAAGTGGATGGTGCCTGTACTCTTCCGTCTTCACACTGGCGCTCGTGCCGTTCTTATTCATACGGTTGGCCACGAAGCACGTGCTTGGCGTTGTGTCTAAAGGAGGACGAATACCTGTTTCGTCTGAAAAAAAATAATTTTTCAACTAAATGCACTGTTCGTAATTGTTGTTATTAATAGTAGTAGTATTATTATTATATATTTTAGTATTATTTTTATTTCTAGTATTAGTAGTTTTTAGTGGTGGTAGCAGTAGTATTAGTATTAGTAGTACAGTAGTAGCAGCATACTAGTAGTAGTAGTAGCAGTAGTAGAGTAGTAGTAGTCGACAAAATAGTAGTAGTAGTAGTAGTAGTAGTAGTAGTAGTAGATGTCGTAGTAGTAGTTGTTGTAGTAGTAGTAGTAGTAGTAGTAATAGTAGTGGCAGAAGTAGTAGTAGTAGTAGTAGTAGTAGTAGTAGCAGTAGTAGTAGCAGTAGTAGTAATGGTAGTAGTGGTCGTAGTAGTAGTGGTAATTGTAGTAGTAGTAGTAGTAGTAGTAGTAGTAGTAGTAATAGTAGTAGTAGTGGTAATGATAGTAGTAGTAGTAGTAGTAGTAGTAGTAGTAGTAGCTTCAGCCGCAGCAGTAGCATCAGCAGCAGCAGTATATTACCTGTTTTTGTGTGTTTATCTAGAAGTGTTTGAATCTCAGTTTCCTTCTCATTATGGAGCTGGCATTCCACTGCCAGTAGAATATACTCGTCCAACAACATCCGTATCAAATGAAAGGAGGCTAAAACAAAACAATTATAATAATGAGGCGGATTTAAAAAAAAAATAAGAAAATGAGTCATGTGGAAAGCTACAGTTTGCTTATTTCACTTTATTTTTAACGTAAACAATTTCGTAACAACTATGTCATATTCTGTGAAAACTTTTATTGAAGAGAATAGAACATATGTTATATATTGTATGTATGTACTTCACCGAGCAGCTGAATGCTCAAAAATGTCTTTAGTAGTAAGAGCATCTATGAATCATCAACTATTATTCATGTAAAAGTATGATGTTTTCTTATACTAACCTGTTTTATGTCAGGTAAAAGAGCGAAAGCCGATAAACATGTCAATATGTCGGATATACAAATAAAAGGATTTTTCATTCCAAACACTTAGATTTTGGATATGAGTAAATGAGTGATATACATTTTACTAAAGCGTTTGATCATATATACATACCAAAGCAATACTATATAGATACGAAAACAAACCTAAATCAATACGTACCAAAGCATAAATAAATACATACAAAAGCATTTATAAATACATACCAAAGCATTAATGAATACATACCAAAGCATTTATAAATACATACCAAAGCATTAATGAATACATACCAAAGCATTTATAAATACATACCAAAGCATGAATAAATACATACCAAAGCATTTATAAACACATACCAAAGCATTAATGAATACATACCAAAGCATTAATGAATACATACCAAAGCATTTATAAATACATACCAAAGCATTAATGAATACATACGAAAGATTAATGAGTACATACCAAAGCATTAATGAATACATACCAAAGCATTTATAAACACATACCAAAGCATTAATGAATACATACCAAAGCATTAATGAATACATACCAAAGCATTTATAAATACATACCAAAGCATTAATGAATACATACCAAAGCATTTATAAATACATACCAAAGCATTAATGAATACATACCAAAGCATTAATGAATACATACCAAAGCATTTATAAATACATACCAAAGCATTAATGAATACATACCAAAGCATTTATAAATACATACCAAAGCATTAATGAATACATACCAAAGCATTAATGAATACATACCAAAGCATTGAGCATTGTTCAGGGTCAGATTGTGCATCACCCTGGCACCAAAGAAGGACCATTTCAACAGAAAATCTTGGGCTCTCTTCTTAAAGGATCGTCCGTTTTGTTTACTTGGCTGAAATTATGTTTTTAAATCAGTAAATAATTCTGAATTTAGTCTATTTTATATGAAAGACAGATGCGCAGAACATATAACAAATAATGGTCGTACCTGTCATAATGTAACGAATGGTAGGCATTTAGAAATATTATCAAAAATATATAAAAGCACACTCGCCTTCGTTTTAATCATTAATTCATGTTGTTAATTGCATATATAAAGAGTTGTTAACTATTGAAACTAAATGTAGACAACTACTTGTATTAACCAAATATATCATTCAATATATGCTTCTAATGGAAAAGAAATCAAATGACTTCAGTGTATGGCATGTTATGGCATCTCTGTGTATACCATTTCATATCAAATGTCCAGATATGTGGTAAACATATAATATAATGTCATTGTCTGCAAGTCAGAGTCTGAAACTATCCGTTGTTACTAATGGAGAAAACTGTCACAAGCAAGTGGAATAATTCGGAGTAATTCATGAAGATATATATTTAGCATATTCAACTACTTTTTCTAGCTATTGTTTTTTTGTATTTATATATAAACGAGCATCTTTGTGTTTTACTTTTGCCTATTAATGCTGCCTTGATGGTTAGAGAATAGTTCATGGCGGGGATTTCTTTATTTACACTGTCCCGTGTTATTGGGTTGGCAGTAGGGTAAGTGTGAGGTATGGTACACCCGAGTACTGGTTTAAACCCCAGCGGCCTTTTTTGACACTGACCGTTCCAATTGTAAACCCTTTTGTGTTTGCGATGTCTTATTTGGCCTTTTATTCATCTTTAAATTTGTTCTTTGTTTCTTCGTGTGGTTGTGTTTGACTGTCGTCCTTGAATGCTAATTTTCCTGTTCGATGTTTTATATCTATATTTAATGAATGCGTAAAATACATACCTTAATTATTTTCGATTCCACAACCAGATCCAGCCATTCCGTGAATGCCTCCACAGTGGCTTGTTTCCGAAGCAGGTCCTTGAACTCGCATAATACTGCAACATACGTGTAACTACACACTAAACGTAAGATAATGCATAAAGTATTTACACGTATTACTTGGAAACAAATAGGGCAAACGCGTTTCGAAATAAAATTTAAACAATAATTGTAATGTATTTAAATGTTGTGTAAACATAAACTCATAGTTAATATCTAGGTTGACTCTCCCAAACCTCTTCAGGGATGAACAAAGATATCACCATTCATTTGGGGATTGATATTTTAAAAAAATCGTGATATACACACACGGTGTATGTGTGAATAATGCGGAGCTCCTAGGTATAGGAGTATTTCTGACGAAGATGTGAAAAATACGCATTACCTGATTTAACCCTTTCTGTACTGATGAATATGCGCATTTTGTAACAACTATAAATGAGTATTTGGAAGAAAAGAAAAAAACACGTTTGTACTAAACAGCATACTATTGAGGAAAGAATCAATAAACATAACTATATTTAGTTAGGAAATGAATTGCTGCATGGCAGTGTATACTTACACTCTGCATTCAGTTCAATATCCTGATCGCCATCGTTATTAGCATTCAGCGCATGCGTGCCGATTGACGTCAGATCAATTCGGTCGACATCGGCGATCATTTGATTCACCAGCTGAGCGTCGTACAACACAGGTCTGGCAGTCTATTGTAGTAAAGAAAGGTAGCCTTATAAATAAGATTGAATGGTTCTCTAAATACGTTAAACTTAACTACTCATTTTACAGTTTCAGAATTTGACAAGGTCTTGTCTTGAGTATGACTGACTATCTCCCTTATACATTTCTGCAGTATTTATATTGGAGTGTTTAATACACTCCTCAAAATAACTTAAGGACCATGTTTTGATTTGGGTCCATTTTTGAAGTGCTATCATTGAAGGATTTACTATGAAATTCAACTTATTTAAAGATTAGGTACTTTCCTTAATTTATTTTGAGGAGTATATGTGTTAAAGTACCGAATCAACGAAGTGTGTCTGTAACGATGATGCACGAGGCGTTGGACGAGGCAGTGTAGCTATCTCGTGTTCTACTACTACTATTACTACTACTGCTTCTAATAACAATATCATTCATTAACGATGGTAACAGATTAGGCTTCGAGACAAGTATTCTTACAAGAATGTTTCATAATGGGATCATTTTGCACAGACATTCATTTAAATGTTTGTTTCAAGGAGGCAGCATTAATATTTTCAGTGTTCGACCTAAAAGGAATCAAGCATATTTCATATTACTATTATTAAGACGAAAATACATATGATAAATGTCTAATATATTGAGATACTTTAAACCTAATATCGAGGACCATATGGATGTGCGCTAACAGCACTTCAAATCAAGAAATGCGATCTTTTAAGATATCGCCAAAGGGTTGCTTACTTACCTGAGCAAGATGAAGGAATGACGTTTGACGTTTTAGTGCTGAAGCAAACCTTCTGGCAACCGGAAGCTTTTGTTCGGCAAGTTTATCTGGCAGGTTGTCAAGCGCCGTTGCCAGCCAGTTTTCCCAGTGGCGAGCAAAATTTCGTATATCACAGAGTAATCTGCAGTTAAAATGTACAGTTGTTGACAAGAGAAGAATGAGGAAGGTCCTGTTGATGTTAATTGCATGCAACTTTACCTAGACTTAAGTATAACCAAGAACTATGTATAACAGAGAATTAATTATAACCAGGACTTAATTATAACCAAGATTTAATTATAAAGTAAGTGTAACCAAGACTTAATTATAACCAAGACTCCATTATAAGACAAAATATACCTGACTTATAACCAAGATTTAATTATAACTGAAATATAACCAATACTTTTTTATAACCAAGACTCAATTACAACACGGCATAATTATAACTGAATTACAACCAAGAGTTAATTATAATCAAGACTCCATTATAGGACATAATTATAACTGAATAATATCCAATATTTAAGTGTAACCAAGACTTTGTTTATAACCAAAAGGAGCAAGCGTAACAGTATTGAAATATTGCTTAACGGCTTATCAACATTTAAGCTAAGGTTGTTCAGAGCCGAAACGTATATCGGAAACACAAAACATGTGTAACAAATACGACCAAATGTATGTTATAAAACAGGTTTAACTTACGTTTCAGGCATTTCTTGCATTGTGGCAGGTATAAGAACCTCCGTCAATACCTGAAATTACACATGTTAAATAAGATGTGTCAGAATCTTAAAATCAATTACTCTATTTACAGAATAAATCAATTAAAAACAAGTAATGAAACAATAAGAAATAAACAATATTCAATGTGTAACTGGTTCATGGAAGTGCATGTAAATATTGTAAGAATGAGCCGCGTGTACCGTACTTATAAATCAAACACTTAAATGATTTTGTTACAATAAAGACAATATTAAATAATGATATCATACATCCTTGCATGTGTTTGTATATAGTGTATATCCCGGCAATATGTGTGAACCGGGAAACTGTATCGTTTTATTTCACCAAGGTTTACATATTAAGCAAACAGCAATGGAATCAGCGTAGTCAATACATGATATTAATAATGTCATTATGGCGGAATGGCAGTTTAAACACAATCAAATGTACATAGTACCAAGCAAAAGAAAAAGAGTCTAACCATCTCAATACACTAGAATGAATGATATGAATTGATATTGTATGTTTGTTTGTATGGTGTTTTAGGCCATTTTCAACAAATGTAAGGTTATATATGAAGGTTGATCTTTTGTTGTGGTGGACACAGATCACCCACTTTTCCTGGGTAGAACCAGTACTGTACACCTACAAGAATCGACACTTCCTCACCTACAAGTCCAGCTCCAAGTGGGATTCGAACCCGCAGCGGTGAGATGCGAGATTGTTGATTTTATGTTTGATTGCTATTGAAGAATAGAAATATAATAGATAGAGATAACACTACTGACCTTGTACAGAATGGAATCACAGACGCAGATGAGATCCATAATGACTTCATGGTCAACAAGAGGGAGTAGATGTTCTGGAAGACCTTGCCAGAAATGCAACAAGAAGTTTTGAACCTGTAAAAGACAGCAGAATTAGTGAATGTGTTTATAACATGAACTGGCCTCTTATGCAAATGATCGGTCATTAATTTTGACCAATATGACCGTTTGTATTAAATTTTGTAATAAAGCAGTTAGTTAATGGCTCACCCGGGAAATACTAAAACTATTTGCCCTCAGTGCTTCGGTGCATGGAAGGATCTTCGAACTCGGGGTGTGAGGGTGTGGGAGGAGGCTGTGAAATAGTTTATATTATTCACCCAAGCACCTAGGGCGAATTGTTTTAACTAGTTTAACTATTGAGCACAGAAAGCCATTAAATAACTGTTGCTTTTTAATTTTATTTTGCTTTGAAACTGAAAATGAATATATACAGAGGGAAAAAAGTTTAGCAAGTTTTTTAGATGAAATAATGCTGTATACAAGATATACTGACATTTTTGGACTTTATGGGCTTGACCGCTACGTTCATTTATTCGTTACGTCATTAAGATGTTCGACTGTTATTGATGTGTGTTTAATAAAATATTGTGTCTATGGCAGTAGTTTCTTGATTTTACAACCAAAGATATATTATTTCCAGGGTGCAACAAAAACTTGCTAAACTTTTTCCCCTCAGTATATATATATATATTTATATATATCTGATACTATTTCACCACACTATCATTTATTGAACATTTAAAATGTCTTGTATCTCTAATGTTATTCGTCTTGTCACGCGTCACGTTGTGAAACACATTGTATATTTTCCTACGTGCTCGCATTTAGCTTTTGTCGCCGTCTTCTTCACTACTTAGGTCCATATCGTAAATTAACAGGCATGACAGTCTTATTTTTATTACACAAATAAATAATATAAGCCTCATAAGTGCTTAATTCATTTATTTTGCTGAGATATAAATTGTAAAAACGTGCTATCTCATCGGACATTTTGCTATACAGAACTCAACTATGCTCCTCAAATAATGTAAGAGCCATGTTAAGATAAACTGAGTATAAATTTGTTTCATGTCAACTCGGGCACGATGTATACTAACGATACTCGGTCCGTGTATTTAGTCTATTGTAAAAGTATGTATACATGTAGCATGCATAGGACACAGTCAACCAATAAACACGCAAACACAACAGGCAACAATGACAAAAAATAGAATTGAATTGAATTGGGGTTTTAAGGCGCACCAACACATGAAAGGTTATATGGCGCCAAAATAGAAGCAAAGTATGCGACACCACAAACATAAAAGGGCCACATTAGGGGTACAGGGGTACAGACGGTCCTCGCTGTAACTATCAGTGACAAAACAGCCGCTGAGGGTAAGGTTAACTTAAATTAGTATATATGCAAACGCAAACATAATACTAATAGTAATTCGCGGTTCGAATAAGTGCACAGATAAGATCTTTTCAATCGATGGATCAGCTATTCTGAAACAACTGTCAATGGTTGTTATTATATAGTTATAATCCTCTCCACAAACAAACAAAAAATAAAATAATTATAATAGTAATAATAATAATAATAATAATAATAATAATAATAATAAATATGCATACGCTTGACAATTTTTGAAACCATTAAAAGACAATAATACGTCATTTTATCATTTAAAGGCGATTATAGAAGAAGGTTTATTTCCTCGTCATAGGTCTATTGGGGTCGAGGTCATCTCCAATTAACCGCACATAGTTTTATACTTACTTTGCAATGAGTTATAAATTACCCTTATATGTTGTATTGCTTTTGTGTGTAAAAGAAGAGTTTTTCAATTTGTGAAACACCAACTACTAGGAAGTGTCCTCGTTTCTTTTGGTAATAGCCTTGAAGGAAAATCTTATTCCTTAATATTTATAGCCATGAATGAAAATGAGGGCGAAATTACTATAGCCATAAAAGAAAATTGAGTGAGAAATGTCACACAATAATGACGTTACTAAATGTTATATAACAACCTAAGATTGCTCGCGTGTCATTTTGAGAGGGACGGCGGGTTAATCTGAACATTAAAAGTCAGTATTTGCTATTTGTGTTTTAATGTAGATGCATTCTTTCAAACTTATCCATCGCCGTGTACACAATCAACAGAGTCATATTCATCACTCTCGCATCAAACAGGCGGCTTCCTTTAAGATTTTATTTAAATTAATTTTAAATTCATTTAGAAGGGAGTGCATAAATAAACACAATTAAATTAATTTATTTTAAAAGAAGCTTTACTTTCTAAAGGAATGTCGAAACGAACCACAGCTTGCCCGATTTTGTGCACACGCTTGTTAAAACAGATAAAACACGACTTTGTTATAAATCAAACATAAAAGTTATTTAGACAACACTAATCTTAAATTTTCTTAACAAATTGCTGTAATCCTTGACTTATGTACATTTGTTCTCGTAAGAAGTAAAATTTTAAAAAGAGATAAGTGAGCGGATAATTAATTTATTAACTGCACCCGTACGTTTTACCCCATACAAAGCCTTTTAATCCATGGTTTACGAGAAGATGAAACCTGTTTGTTAAATTACTGCCGGTAAATATGTAATTTTATTGTAAATCTTAACCAGGACCCAAGAAACTTGTAATTTGCCATGTTACAAATTATAGCGTAGCGAGTCCGGTCTTGAAACAAATGCTGTAGTAAATTGACTAGGATGAACTATACTCAGTTGCAAAAGAAAGTGTACACTTTGAACATTTTACTTTACACCCCTATCCTCTTTTTCATGTCCTAAATGATTCAACCTATTGAAAAACAAATGACAACATAATATTGGAAATGGAATGATAAAAACTTTGGTACCAAACACGGCATATTAATTTTGGAATTTGTCAATTTAATTCTAAAAACACTTAATACAGTTAAACATAAACAAAACGCAGTGTACACTTGTTTTGCAACTGAGTATATTCCAACCATAAGCAATAACACACCGATTTAGAAGGATACACTTATTTTGCCATTATTGCTTTCTTATGTGAAAAACTGAACTCTGTTAAAGCGTTTTTATTAATCTTGATAGTCGAGCTATGGTGATAAATACACAGTTTTTTAAATTTAAATCGACAATTTGAAACATCGCTATTTGCATAGGCAAAGAGTAACTTTTTTCGAAGTGATATATAACTGGCATTGTCTAGTTTGAATAGCAATACAACCCACGAAGGAGAAATGATGGGCACATAAACCAAAGTTTAAAACGTACACTCAAAGTACTCGCAGTAGCAAAATCATCATACACGTCAAAGAGTGGATGCACAACTATCGTAATTAATCTATACATTAGGGCCGGGGAATGCTAGAACACTCCTCTTTTTCGTATTAAAATTAACGTCATTTATCACATAACTTGCGGTGTGGGAGTGTAATAAAGCCTTGATTTATTCATCATATTACACTAGTGAAATAAATATGCAAACGAAAGTCGAATCATCGTTCGGTCCTTTCCGTTCAGCTCGGTGTGCATCGCAATTGCCTCGTAGATTTCCGTAACTATTTGAAATACCCGATTACGGAAATTGTTCGGTGGCGTATGAAAAGACCGCGTGAACATAAGGCGTCATCATACAAACACGTCATCAGCCGACAACGTTATATACAGGAAGCTACAATGGAGCTACAATAAAAAAAAGAGTTTCTTATGAGGCTTTTTTGGAGTTATGTGATATATAGAATCTCATATTCGTAAATATTTGAATACTGAATTATTAAACTTGTTGGATAAAATTGAAATATATTACCAATAGTTTTATCCAACTCGTTTAATAAAGTCAATATTAAATAGGCACTCATGTAAGAGCCTCTATGTTCCCGTCAACAACGCTTTGTGACGTTGTGAATTATTTGCTGAATCAGAATCTCACATTCGTGCTAATACATTATTCAATATATTAAACTCATTACCGAGCATATACATAGTACTGACCTCGTCGAAGTTGGCGTTAATGGCGGTATCCAGGACACACTGGCAGTGGGTTTTGTACATCATGATGAAAGTTTCTACCTGAAATGAAAGAAAAAAATAATCAACAAAACCGAACTACACCACTGGAACTAAAAGCGTTTACTTTACTATGAATAAACTTTCATTGAAGTTGGTTGTGTAATGTCAATCTGAATTTCCGGTTATATAAAATCAACTCGAAGCTGTATTCGCAGAATGTTACCGGAAATGCAGATTGGCTTCATGCGTCTTGTTTCATGGATGCATATCAATCGTGAACGCTCGGCCAATTCCGTCATTCTTCGGGATCGCGCCTCGTGTGTATATGGAGCTTCGGTATTTTAAAAATCTTGACATTTTGTTAGTCGGAAGGCAACGGCACAGCAAAAAGAGTGCACTGTTACTATGTAAACAATATGGCCGCTAGCCACACGTGTTGATTTGCGTTGAATGTTTGTTTTTTACAAAGCAGATGAAGGTTTTATCACTGCTTTCATGTAAATAAACTATTGATAGAGCAAACGGCTGAATGACATTGCAAAATTTGGATGATAACTTTGATTTTGAACGCAAATTTGTTTTGCTGGAATCTAGGGCGCGATGACGTAACCAATATGGAAACCTTCGATTTACATGCGAGTAATGCTGCGAAGCAATGTAAGAGATGTTGCGAATGGGATGCATATGTGAGAGTCCAAAGACGCTTTAGCCAGAGTTTCAGTATATAGGACATGCATAGAAGAAATTAATTTTGATTCTTGCATTAATAGATTGAAGTATTCATTTTTATAACAGAGTATGAGATTTTGAGCGGAAACATTTGCATACTGGCACTTTGGCACTCGTCAGTGTCTATGAAGGAGCAACTCTAATGGGATCAAATAACCTGCAGATGTGTCTACTTTTATTTTAAACCTGTTTACTTACTCCCAACGCTAACCCTAACAGCATACCTAACCCCAAACGAATTGTTCCTGTACTGGACATTTTGTCAAATTTAATAACAACGCCTATTTACATTTAAAATAAATAAATAAAAGAAATGTTTTACAAATGTTTATAAAAAAACGGGTTTTACTTTTTAATGAACTGAAAACGTTAACTACACCGACTTACTTGATGGTAACGCTACGGACTGGAGGAAAAGAATCAATAGAACAATTAAACTGAGACACCTGTCTCTCTGTCTACAATGCAGAATGATGGAGTAGCATTTGAATTACACCGTCGATAACACGGACATACCTTAGATAATAACGGTTCGATTGGTGTGGCCGCTTTTCATCGTAAACAGCGGAACAAAGACCGGAACACATAGACTGCTTTTAAACCGGTACATACATCACAATGAAAATCGAATTCTTCATGTTTTACCGTTTTTAGCGTAGATAAGACAAACAATAAGTAACGGTGGATGTATTGTCGGAAAACTTAAATAGGTGCATAAATTTTAAGTCTGAATAGAGAATAACTAATACATCAGAAGTTGATTAAAATTATAGACATTGCCTAAGACAGTACGGTACCTTATTATGTACAAATATTTGCTATGTTTGTGGGGGATTAAATAACTTGACTTCCTATAGATAATTAATCTTCGTGTAAACATTTAACGAGTAAAATAATCATGACAGAAATGAGTGCAAGACTCTCGTATTTTACCCCCTCCTTATAGGATCTCTCTGATTTGTAGAAGTTTGGGTCGCAAATGTCGGATACTCACAGAGACAGACGATAAACCTGATTTGTGTTTAACGAAACCCACAACGACACGTTAGTTTTTTTTTTTTACATAATGTTGATATTTGTAAATCATTTTTAATAATTTCCTGAAAAGTTCAAAAATCAAAGAAAATGTTCTTTTGTGTAACTATTACTTTCTTTTATTATAATGCCCCAATAATTACATATTGAACACTTTTTTTTCTATTACCTTTTTTTCCATTATATGCAGATGCATTTAAGTCAAAATGATGCTGGATTAATAAATCGAGCTGCTAATTTTAATGATTTACTTCAAGGTATATACGTATATTGTATGAATACACTTATTTAAATCAATACATTATTATATTTATCAATGTTCTAAATATGGTAATTTATATGTAGATATAAAAGTCGAACAGGAAATGTAGCATTCAAGCACAACAGTCAACCAAAATCACGCACATAAACAAGTAACAATTACAAAGATGAACAAAAGACAAGACACGACATCAAAAACATAAAAAGGGCTGACAATAGAGCCACTTGGAACGGTCAGTGTCAAAAGAGGCCGCTGGGGTTCCTAACCAGGCTCCAGGGCGCACCAAACCCTACTCTCACCCGTCATACCAATAACACGTAAATAAAAATATCCCCACCAGGTTATATTCTCCAACATACAATGGAGCACTCATAGGTAACACAAGTACAGCACACATACACTTCCTTGGCATTAAAGCCACACGCCTCCTAGTACTGCCTTAAGCGATATTCTACTTTAAAGCCACACATATCGTGCTTGATGATCTCAAAGGACCGGTAAGTAATAACACTAATGATTTGTAGTCGGGGCGACTTTACAGCCGCCATACAGCACTAAACAAACGCTAGTGTGAATGTCAATAAATACTGAAAAAGGGATCCCTTGGAAGCAACAAACACAAGCAAGAGCTAAAAGTAGCAGACTCGGTTTTATTGAGTCTGTTCATGAGAGGTAATGTTAAGTGCAACACCTCTCACGCCTCCTAGCACCGGCTTAAACAATATTCTACTTTAAAGCCACACAGATCGTGTTTGATGATCCCAAAGGACCAGTAAGTAATAATACTACTGATTTGTAGTCGGGGCGACTTTACAGCCGCCACACAGCACTAAACAAACGCTAGTGTGAAGGTCAATAAATACTGAAAATGGGATCCCTTGGACGCAAAAACACAAACAAGAGATAAAGGAGGCAGACTCGGTTTTATTAAGTCTGTTCATGAGAGGTAATGTATCGTGCAACACCGCTCACGCCTCCTGGCACAGGTTTTATCGAACAGTATATGTGTGATTGCATTACACGGACTGGAGACGATTTGTAAGAGTTTGAGGTGTCAGCTCAAAACAAGTACATGTATAAACAATAAATGTGTTTCAGTTCCATATAACATTTACAAATGCACTAAATATCCTTTCATGTGCCTTCGATTTAATTACTGCTATGACTCTTTTCACATGGTCATTTAAAATTAATTCCATAATTCTCGATAATTATGTTTTCTATGGTTAATTTCAAAGCAACTTGTGGAGTATAATGAGCGTTTGTTTTGCCATTTTTTTCTTTGGTAAACATTTAAAATTCTTTATAACTATATTGCCACATTCCAATATTACAACTGGTACTTTAATATTTTAATTTCTAGCAATGTGCCACAATCCTTTAATTGTTATACAAATAAATGCCCATGACTGGCACTCCTGAATAGTTATTAAAATAATGGTGTTCATTTGCAGATCCTTTATGAAATGAATCGGCAGTTAATAAATATCAAAAAGATACCATTTCTTAATGTCTAATCTGACTACGGCTAGCTAGAGCAAACAGTGAGTGTTTGTACAAGAGTTGCGAGTGTTTAGAACGTTTTCATAATCAGAAGGTGGTGGGATTTGCATTCAATTAATAACTAACCCATGGACGTAAAGTTTATCAGCGTTTCAATAAACGGTGAAAGGAAACCAATAAATCTGAGTGTGCAACGAAATGTCTGGCATATGTAAGTGGCATATAACATTTTTCGTTCGGAATACAATGATAAATGAAGCAAAGAGTAAAAGTGTAGAATATTAAGAACCCGTTAATTTAATAGCACAATGAGCTATTTAGTAATTTATCTTCATAACAATGCTGTATTATATTTGTATTTATTTCGGTATGTTAAGATAGATACGTCTATATTTAAAGAGGTCGGCTCAATCAGCGTGTTCCTAATCTGCCTTAATCCTTCATATAACATGTTCAAGTTTAGCAATTTATAATACATTGAACAGTTATTGAGGGCATGAGTGATCATTAAAATTTTGCAAAAACAAGAAGAAACAAGGTTTAATATTTATAATAACTATCTTTATGTATGTATATACATAGATAGTTGTACAAATAGTTTTGACAAAAATAACAGAAATGTAATCAGCATATCAAAAGGAATCCACATACATGTTTGCATGCAAGGAATCTATTAAGGAAGCAGGGGAATGCAACAAAAAACCAAGGTTGATATCATATAATGTTGTGCTTATTAATCATTGTGAAATACGATAGAGGATTGGGCATGCATCCCCTGTCGTATTTCAACTAAACACAAAATTTATATAATACAGCATTGTTATGAAGATAAATTACTGAATAGTTCATACAAAATGGTATAGACTTTTTCAATATATACCATCTAGACAAAGTGATATTTACTTGTATGATATACCATTCAGATAAAGTGGTATGTTGTTGTGATATACCATTCAGATAAAGCGGTATGTTGTTATAATATACCATTCAGATAAAGCGGTGTGTTGTTTTGATATACCATTCAGATAAAGCGGTATGTTGTTATGATATACCATTCAGATAAAGTGGTATGTTGTTATGATATACCATTCAGATACAGCGGTATGTTGTTATGATATACCATTCAGATAGTGGTATTACCATTCAGATAGTGGTATTACCATTCAGATAAAGCGACATGTGCGTATATGATATACCATTCATATGAAGTGGCGCGTGTATGTGTTGCCATACCATATAGATAAAGTGACATGCTTAATATACCATATAGATAAAGTGGCATGTTTAATATACCATATAGATAAAGTGACATGCTTAATATACCATATAGATAAAGTGACATGCTTAATATACCATATAGATAAAGTGACATGTTTAATATACCATATAGATAAAGTGACATGCTTAATATACCATATAGATAAAGTGACATGCTTAATATACCATATAGATAAAGTGGCATGTTTAATATACCATATAGATAAAGTGACATGCTTAATATACCATATAGATAAAGTGACATGCTTAATATACCATATAGATAAAGTGACATGCTTAATATACCATATAGATAAAGTGACATGTTTAATATACCATATAGATAAAGTGACATGCCTAATATACCATATAGATAAAGTGACATGCTTAATATACCATATAGATAAAGTGGCATGTTTAATATACCATATAGATAAAGTGACATGCTTAATATACCATATAGATAAAGTGACATGCTTAATATACCATATAGATAAAGTGACATGCTTAATATACCATATAGATAAAGTGACATGCTTAATATACCATATAGATAAAGTGGCATGTTTAATATACCATATAGATAAAGTGACATGCTTAATATACCATATAGATAAAGTGACATGTTTAATATACCATATAGATAAAGTGACATGCTTAATATACCATATAGATAAAGTGGCATGTTTAATATACCATATAGATAAAGTGACATGCTTAATATACCATATAGATAAAGTGGCATGCTTAATATACCATATAGATAAAGTGACATGCTTAATATACCATATAGATAAAGTGGCATGCTTAATGTACCATATAGATAAAGTGACATGCTTAATATACCATATAGATAAAGTGACATGCTTAATGTACCATATAGATAAAGTGACATGCTTAATATACCATATAGATAAAGTGGCATGTGCTTGGTATATCATTCAGATAAAGTGGTATGGGTTTATATGATATACCATTCAGACAACGTGATATGGGTTTGTTAAGATATACCATTCGGATAAAGTGGTATGTGCTTGTATGATACGCCATTCAGATAAAGAGATATGTTCTTGTATAATATATCATTTAGACAATGTGGTATGTGATTACCAATTAAATGAAAGCGATAACAAAACAAATGCGAAACACTACCTTTTCCCTCTGTATTGCGGCAGGTATTATCAAATATTCGGCACTAGGAAATTCTGGAAGAAGAGTGCCAGTTTTAGAACTCAGGGAATATTTTCTTGTAAAGCCTCCCTGAAAGAAATTGAACATATTTTTAAAAACCATACCATTATTTGCGTAGATATTTAACGAACCAAAACAAAAATATTACTCCTATTCAGAGTTGAATAACGAATCACACATTGTTCGTGTGCGTGCACATGTCGGGATTTGTTTCGAATAAATAGCTGAATCAAGTTATACATATTTTATTTGGGTACAAATGTCACTGTTTGAAGCATGTAAAGAGCAAAGTGTAAAAATAAATAATACTCGCATTAAAGTAATGCCAAACATACATTAAAGTAATGACAAATCTAACTTCAAGAGGGTGTTATGTCGATCATTTTAGCGATACAAAACACAACGTTTTATATCTAGCTATCTTCACATCAGAGAAAGCATTCATAGCATCTTTCGTTCCTATGACTAGTTAAGTATAAACGGCGATGTATTTGGGATTATCAACAAGTGTGAAAACAAAGCTCAACTGCATAATAATCACGGCAGCTCTCATTTCAAGTACACGGTCTATCTGATCATTTAGAGTGTGTGCATTGTTTGGAAGCTAGCTCAGCGCCCGATCAACAAACCGCATCAAAGAATTGTAAACACGCCGCGCACACTTTCACATCCCTTAAATGTACAGATAAATGACGGTTTCGTCCGCGGAGAATTATGTCGGGTTAACCGATGTCTCAGTCGCATCAAAACGACAAAGAATCAGAAGAAGATAAGAAAGGCAAACTTTTGTCTAAACAAAAGTAAATTATCTCTGTTTTCGATAAAGGCATTACAAATGAGACAGAGATCCTGCGTGTTAGGATGTAAGTTTATCGCAATTGAATGAAAGGAAAATTAAATAGTTTAGCGATATCGAAACTGCGCCTTCATATGCGAATCTTGCTACGTCTGTTAAAATGGTATATGTATATATTGTATAATCACATGGGCCTATGACTTACTAATTTTGAAATAATGTGCTTCTTCCATACAGAATTTATTTGCATCGCGGTATTAGGCCCTTATATAAAAACTTATTTATATGGCTGAATTTGCTATCGGGACTGCGGCTTAATAAATAACTTTTTTATCACGGTATTTGATGTCCATAGTGCGCTCCTTCATGTGGAACTTATTTGTATCACAGTAAACAACTTTTTTGTACACTCAATACATTTGAAAACATTTGAAAACGCAACACTGGGTAGTTTTTGAATTTCTAGAGATATTAAAGATGTAAAAGTGTTTTAACTGAAAGAGGTAAAGGAAATCATATGCAACTGTTTATCGCCATATGTTAACCTTTGGGACAAAAAGATTTCTGTACTAACATAAAATACAATCTTGATTTGAACAAAGAACTAATGGCCTAAAAATAATCGAAAATCAAAAATGTTGCGTTTTTTAAATTTACTGAGTATATAACAGTATTTAGTGCCAGAATATAACGTATAAATATTGCTATATTTGGACTTCATACATAACTAATTTGCATCATGGTATTTGTGTCTAAATTGCGTTCCTTCATACAGAACTTTGTATTACGCGTTCAGTGCCGGAACGTCGCCTCCTAATGTATTATAACATATTTGTATCGCTGTAGTAGTTAAAACGCATATGAAAAACAAACAATGTATGAGTAAATTGTTAGATATCTCAGCTCCTTTAATTTTACATGTTTTTAAATTGTGACATTGTAGAGACCCTGTATTAGTTTTGTAATTTTCTGTTTACCGTTATGTCGAGCGGCATTTCTTATATAGGCCGCTCGACATAACGGTACACATTTTGTTTATGGTATAAATAGAATATCTTACATTAGTGTATATTTAATATTGAATTTATTAAACAAGTTGGCAAATATGATATGATGCGATGGCTTGCAGAGCATCATTATTTCCTTTCCACGAGTTTAATTTATTCAATGATTAATTAGCACGAATATGTGATTCGGTTTATCACAACTCAGGCAATCATTGTTCTTGCCAGAGGCATATAGCGCCGTCTAGAGGAAAAAGAGTTTTGCTAAGAAAGGAAGATATTTTGCATCCCTGTTCCGTGTAGCATTTATTTAGAATATTCGGATGCCAAACCGTCCTTGCCGGGACTATGGTTACACTTAACTTCACAAACAGCCTCTTTCACATCGTTCTGATTTTATTATCATGTATACGCAGATGAAAGGGAAACTAAAGATGTAAGAGGTATGGGATTAGCGAATTTGTTTAAACAGAAACATTTGTGCCATTTATACGTCTATCTGTTTTAAAGTTAAAACAAAGTTAAAATAAATTTATGTATCTATGTAAACTCGCATAAACTCCATCAACCAATTATAATACGCAAATTAATTTCGCATCAAAGAGATAAAGTTTGTGGAACGGTCCGAAAAGACTTGAGGGTGCGATTAGATTTCCGTGTTTGACCTGTGAAATGTTAAAAGGGTATTACGAATGCTAAATGATTAAATGTTTTAATCTTGAGTAAATTTTGGTGTGTCATGCTTACTAAACGAAGCTGCTAAGTAAATATACAAATCTTATATTTACTTCATGACCCAGGAGAATTCATAGTATCAAATGGCTTTATTTCCTCTGTTGAAATCTCAAATTAGTGTAATGATATAGAATCGCATATTCACATATTGTAGCTAAATGGTTCTAAACTGCATTTCAGAAATATCTCTTTTAAGAGATTACCCCACAAGAGAATACAAATTACACATAAATTCAACGACTACATGTATTTGTATTTGATGAC
>JAWPHD010016439.1:0-49785 GCA_037043455.1 Cyrtodaria siliqua
TGAGACAATCACATAAAGTTATCTGAGGTTAAGCTACCTAACCAAGATTATATTTGCGGAAAATAACGCAAAATATGACCTTGACCTTGGTATCTTTTGTCATTCAGTGATGTCCACCAATGCCAACAATACATATGACCAAGCATCAAACAAAAAAGAAATTAAAGTTATCATAAAAAGATAACTGAGGTTATCTAACCAAACTTATGTTTAGGGTAAATAACGCGAAACATGACCTTGGCCTTTATATTTCTTAACGTTCAGCGATGTCCACCAATGCCAACAATACATATGACCAAGTATCAAAGACATAAAGTGAGGCAATCACATAAAACAGAGGTTAAGTTACCTAACCAAGGTTAGGTTACCAAACCAAGGTTAAGTTTGGTTAAAATAAGCAAAATATGACCTTGATCCTGGTAACTTTTGTCGTTCAATGATGTCCACCAATGCCAACAATACATATGACCAAGTATCAAACAAAGAAAATGAGGCAATTACATACAGTTAACACCTAAACAAGGTTAAGTTACCTAACCAAGGTTACGTCTATTGGGAAAATAAACCAAAATATTACCTCGACCTTGGTAATTGTGGGATAACGTGATGTCCCTTGACCCAACAAAGCCTGTGAGAAAGTTTCAGAAAAATTCCAGCAGCTGTTGTTGAAATATAGCTGATTTAAAATGTGGCTCTCGCTGCAGTCGGATAAGTGACTGCTATATCTCGCTATCCACTATCGTGGGCGAGACACTAAGATGAGAAGTAAGGTGATTAATAAATATATATTTACCGTTTGCTGGTACAGAAATAGCCATTTCTCCGACTAACTCATAGTTTAACGCAGTCTGTAGTCTCCAAACTTGAAAATAAATAGTACTAGCGACGGCAACATTTGGCACGATTTGAACCCGACTGATTTTACCACAGCAAGGGATTGGTTCTGCCGTTAATAAATAGGCTGAAATAAACAAAAACAAAAACATGATTTTAGGTATGCGTAAAAACGACAAACACTGTCGAACTGACGTGCATAAAACTTTATAATTCTGGTAGACAATATAAATAAGCATCATTTTTCGAATATTTTTTCATATATTTTACATATTACGCAAAGTAAAAACGTATTCATGACGAATTAAAACGCAGTCAGGTGTATGTTCCGCCTATTATAGTTCGTGGAGGGGGTGAGGCGGGGGTTGGTCGTGGTCAAGGAGATAATTGTACAGTAAAGCACTGCTAGACATGAGTACATGGTGTTATCTTTCATGCTTTCATACAATCCCGGTCTTGAAACACAATCTAGAACCGAGTTGAACAGCCCACCTCCAGTCTCCACCAGCGGCGGTTTTGCCACTGACAGTCCCAAGGCGGTACCCCAGTTGTCAACCATTTTGCGTTTGTGGTGTGACATTCAGTACGATGAATTCTGTAAATGCTACGTAACATGTTCGACTCTTGTATTTACAAAAAAGAGATTGGTCGGAATATAAGGCCCTTTTGTAAACATATATATATTAAAACATAGAAGCAGAATTTTCATTATTTGTGTTTTGGTTCTAATTTAGCGTAGCTAAAATGCTGTTGTTGTTGTTTTTTCTTTATAAAATTAAAGTTTATGAACGGTAGTGAAAAGTGTTTGCTACCGTTCACGCCCTCTAGCCCCGGGTTGAGCAGAACTCAATATTAATCATCCGTCGGATGGGGACGTAAACCGGGCGGTCCCGTGTTTCGGTCTATCCTCCGAGCACGTAAAGAACCATAGGAATCTATTCGATAATAAGAGTAGGGCACGGTTCCCGGATTCCTATGTATCCTTCCCCTCTCTCTGGGGCGGCTCTAAATAACCTATATTGTGTTGATGAGCCGTTAAACAACATTTAATTCAATTCAATAATCATGTCAATAGAACAGAAATTTAAGCTATCCTGAAGATGCTATGCATATGGCGGTGACCATGGAACCTTCAATGCTGTATTTTCACACCATTCTAAGGCCAGGTTCCATGTTCACCGCCATACGCATACCATCTTCGGGATGGCTCAAATTTATTTACTATTGGCATTCTAAATATTGACCTCTATGGGCTGCGCCCTATTACTATCTATTACTTAACTTATTCTAAAGCAATATAGATTATAAACAAAAATGAAATAAAAAAATGCGCTAAAAACAGCAGCTGATGAAATTGTAGCTAGAATTGGAAGCTGGCTTTCAATTTCTCCTTTCATACTTTTTTAAAATCACAGTTGTGTTGCCTGTGCAGTGTGGAGGTGGTGAAACGTCTCCCCGTGCTTGCAATCAGAACTGTTATTCATTCCGATCTTTGGAGATCGCTGAGCCCGATATTTACAGATATCGGTGGCACATTCTCAATACTTTTGGTTTCTTACTTGAATTTCGAATAGGTGGTTCCACTACTCCAGCCTTTAAGGTTCTGAGTAGTGTTTAATCACCCTTAGGATATGTTGCCTGCATTTAGTCCCCTACCGGTGTGTCACTGGAGGGGTATATAGGTTTTCCCCCCATCCGTCCGTCAGTCCGTCAGTCAGTCCGTCCAACAAATATGGATCCTGCGATTTAAAACTTGACATTCTGGTAGAGGGCAATGAGGGGATTGTGCACGTTATTCATTTTGTTGATCTGACAAAAAATATGGTTGCTATGGCAATGGAAATAGTAAAAATACATAAAATATATGGATCCTTTGATAACAAAATAAATGGTTAAGATAATTTAATGCAAATATTCATGTGTAGGTAAAAAGGGGTGAGGAGATCATACAGATCATTTTTTTATTAAAATATCAAAAATTGTGGTGGCTATGGCAACGAAAATTGTAAAATATACACAAAATACACTGTCACGGTTGCTAAATACAGAAAAAAATGGTTTCTGCTCATTAACGTTAGTTAGGAATGAGATATTAGAATAAACGTTTATGGGTAGGCAGCTTATTTGAAAAGGAAGCTTGTGATTGCATTTGGGGTCACTGGGTTCAAGGTCAAGTTCACTTTACTAAAAACTGTTTCTGGTCATTAACTTTACTTATGAATGAGATATTGGCCTGAAACTTGGTGTGGCTTATATGAAAAAGCAAGTTTGGGTTGCATTTATGGTCAATGTCAAGGTCACTGTAGCTAAAACGAATGCCCAGTACGAGACGTGTATTTCTCTGTAATACTTGATCTTCTTGTTAATTTAGTCTTTGACTGTTACCTGTGATACGCAGGCTTTATAACCTCTGCTCCCAGCTAAATTCCATTTTGTTTATTTCGCCCATTGTTTTCTGGTTTAGTGCAACGCCTTTTGTTAGAAATCGGGACCATGGTCGCTGGCCATGGAATGGTGTGAAAATACCGCATTGAAGGTTCCATGTTCACCGTCATATGCATACATGAACTTTGAGATGGCTCAAATTTATTTACTATTGGCATTTTAAATATTGAGTTCTGCTCAACCCGGGGCTAGAAGTAGTGAACGGTAACAAACACTTTTCACTACCGTTCATGAACATTCTCAGTCAAACCGAGACCGCAATATCGTGTTCGACGATTTCCAAATTTCTCCTTTCATACTTTTTTTTCAGAAGGAAATGGTTAGGCAATTGAATCAGTAGATTCACATTATGTAAATCGAGTAAGGTATAAGCCTTCAAATTACGAGGTAGCACTTACTGAGAACTAGCAAAAGAACTTTCTAATGCTAAAAAAAGGTTTAATAAATATAAAAAATAAAAAAGATAATGTTTGCTTTAGATAGTGTCACTTAGCTTATACATTTCCTGTTGAAAGAAAGCCGCAAAGAATATTAAAATATAAATAGCAAATTGGGGATCTTGATTATATAGGAATTACATTTCCTGTTACTATAAATCAGATTCCAAAATAGAAAATAGAAATAATATGCGCTTTAATATATTCAGGTATGAAAATAATAAAATATATCCTTTGTTTATATAAAGAAAAAAAAGGAAATGAGACTTGTGATATGTTTTTAATTACTGAAAAAGAAAAACTTCATTTTGTATGGATAAAGGATTTTAACCGAACCGGTTAATGTTTAATCAAACATTGCACAAGGAAAAACATGGTTTTAACATTTTACAGTGTTTCACACGAGAAAGGTGTTAGAAAAGCAGAAGTCTGATCGTCTCTTTCATTTAACGGCAAATAAGCAGTAAAAATGCCAGAAGAAAAACTAGGATGGACAATTACCGGTGTTCTTTGTTCTATATGCTGACTTTGAAGCAATAACGGGGGACATTTCTTTGGCTTTTAACAATCCTAAAAACTCCTATAGGGCCTTGGGCCAATATCAAAATTTAGACATGTTGGTACCATCTGAGATGGCAAATTCTAATAATGATTTTTTGAATTATTGATGCCTCAAGTTAATACTTCAGCGTGATAGCAATTTAGGAGGCACAGCTTATAACCTGATTTGGGGCCAAAAATGTCAAAATTTAACAAAAAGTGCTGAAAACTGGAATAATTTTTTCTCAATTCAAAAATCAATAAATGCATTTAGGGGAATAATTTTGTTTAAAATTTGTATTAAATACTTGTGTACACGAAGAGTATAGATTTTTTAGTTCAAGTCTGATTTTTTCCAATATTGTGGGTAAAAATCGCTCAAAGATTTAACCCAAAAAATCATTAAAACGAGAATAGTTTTTTAAAAAGTAATCTTAGAATATGCATTCATTATTTCTTTTTTAAATTGTGAAAAATGCTTCCCTTTGCAACATGCTTTAGTTTCATGGGTATATAATCAATATATGCCAGACAATTTGGGGTAGAAAACTTCAAAATTTTACAAAAATCTCCGAAAACTGGAATTGTTCGTCTAAAATGCAACGGATGCATTTTATCATGATTATACCAAAAACATGTTAAATATTTCTGCCTACATTTGTGTATCTTGGCGTACGTTATTATTTTAAAATATTTTAAGTCAAAACATTCAACATTTATCAAAATTCGATGAGAACTGGAATAGGTATATAACGTTAATAGACGGCATTTCAAAGTGTTTTTAGAAACCATGTAAAACGTTTCGGTCTACAACATTTACTAGGGTTTTTTAATTACTTTTTTATGGCAAGAGAAAATGCAATTTTAACAAAAATCACTAAAAATTTGAATCTTTTTTAATTCAAAAAAACAAACAAATGGCCTTTTTGTTTTAGTTAATATTATTATTTTGTTTTTATATTTTTAACGTATTCCGACCTTTATTTTATTGCTACCAAATTATACCATACATATATATTGGTATAATCAATGTATTTGCATACCAAAGTCTTGAAATAAGTATAGCTGATAGCAATACCACAGTTAATTAGCAGTTAAATTGTACGAGTTTTAATGACGGAATAGTGAAATAAATTTACTTATTTTTATTCAAATGCATACCAATAACCTTTATTCAAATGTACATAAACATAAACATGTACATAAACATTTAAAATATATTTTCCTTATTACTTTTGCAGATGGCCCACGATAAACAAATTTGATGCGTTAATGTCTAATAACTCGAACAGAACAATTATAAGCTTATCAAAATATGTTTATTATGCATTTAAACTTCGAAATGAAATGCAAGTTTAAATTTCTTTACTACATTTCAACCTTTTCTCCATTTAAGAAATAAAAAAAGCTATAACGCTTCTCTGTAAACTTTAATGTAGATTTTGTATGCCATGTTTTTGATGTTCTTACTGTATTGAATATGTATTGTGTGTAGGCTATAAACGTTGTACTGAATGTTTAATGCTGAATAAAGTTAATATATATTATCTTCTTTAAAGATGTGACCTTTGTTCCAGTTCCACCATTTGCATATTTTGGTCATTTGTTTAAAAACCCAGACAACATGTTTTTAATAGATAGTTGTGCAACTATATTTATTGTACTAATGAATACTGGCTGTTGACAGCGTTGTATTTAATTATTCACAGTATCAGAGGATAATTACCTCTTACGCGAACATGTTTTATTCTGACAAATAACAGTAGCTGCCCCAGTATCAACTTTATCGTTTAAAAGGTGTACATCGGGTTTTGTTTTGGGGTCTCGAGGTCCGACTTAAAATTGACATTTAATGATATGTTCTATTCAAAAGTCCCAAAACATAATGAATGAACCTAAAATGACCCCTGCTTTACAAGCCTGAACATTTTGATAGTAGTGTGTGCTATCCTAGGTAACGCACCAGGGTTAATATTAGAATATTGCGCCCGATTCAATTCAAAATATATGGTATTTTAAAAAAATGCATTTCCTTATTATGAAATTTCATATGGGTACATTTGAACCGTAATCTAAAATTACTGCAAAATAATTTTGTTCGATTTTTTGATATGGTGTTTTCAAGCCTGGTGCATGCGCAACACGGTTTCTTCAGTAAATTCATCGATGTTTCTGCAAAATCGATTGAAACTCGAATTTGCTACTATGGGGCGTTAGAAATTCCTATTAGTACACTAACGTTGATGGGGTGATTGACGTAGCTGGGGGCCAACTTGTATGCTCAGGGTACATTTCCTTATTTATGCACACTTATTGCTTTATATATCAAACTGGTATCAAACATTTACTAATCCGTAACCCTATGTACTTTCCCTATGGTCGCTCCGGTAGACATTACAACATATATACGTATACACATGTATACAAACGTACCCTTAGTACGCAAGTGAGGACACCGGTACGACAACGACCAATTCAGATGTACTGACACCCTATGTTTTGGAGTCAAGTCTCGGGTCGTATCGCTCGCGTTTTATTTTTACATAAATAGATGACCAATGAAATATATTATTATTAAGTCACATTTGACGGAGGCTTGAATATAAGAAGCTTATGTATTATTTAAATACGTTGCCAGTGTTGTTTTGAAACTTCTATTGATCAGGCATGATTCTAAAGAACCACTAACTGTCTATATCATATATGCTTCCCTTGCAAAAAGTACTATAACACGTACATATATAATAAACAATAATACACTAATAACACATAATGCACTAATGACACTAGCTAATGGTAACAAATACCGTGTTATTTACAGAACTAACACGCTTATCCATCTCAAATGGGCAGTCTAGCTACTGAACAACCAGCTGTTCTCAGTTACATGGAAAGTCGTGGTTGTTCAGTGCAAGCATGACCAAACAATCCTATTGGAAGTATACCAGTAGACCAAGTAGTAGAGGAAACTGTATATACAGACACCCAGACGGATTCAGATCTTAAAACCGGGACTGTTTGCCGTTATAATCTATATATATAATTGTTTATTGTTTTAAGCCAAATATGGCCAATGAACATGTTTACATAATAGATACAAATAAATGTGGTTAGATGGCATGTTGTGAGTACATATACATAGAAATAACAAAGCATTGCAATACCATAGAATACATTCGGTACTATTACGAGGATAATGAAACAAAAGTTAAACGTATGTGTTAGCAAGTTTACCGTTTACTATACGTTGAAATTAATTTGACCAGTAAAATGTAACCGAATTTTAGTGGTTATCCATTTGGGAGAGATTTTGTTTTTATTTGTTATATTTTCATTTGGAAGTATAAATCGTTATCTTAAACTTAAACAAATACTACTATCTGTATTTCATGGAATAGAAGCAACACAGCCACATTTCCACACGGAGAGATATACTACACATATTAAGTGTTAAAATACAGTACTTATACAAATCCTATTTTTGAATTTCAGCGATAAATAAATTTAATTGTGTTCAATATTTGTTCAAAACAGTTCTAATATCAAAAGCCTTATATACATATAATCCTAATTTCATCACTTCGATTTTGTTTTCGCTATTTAATAATTGAACGAACTTCATGTAGTTTGGTTTTTTCCAATAATATTGCTTTATGTACGATTTTCTTAATTCTGTATAATTTTTGCAATCAATAACGAAATGATATTCGTCTTCAAGGCACTGGCATTGTCTGCATGTCCTTTCATGAAAAGGCACACTTATAGGCTTTCTCCAACGTCCGCACTCTACTTCCAATCTGTGAGAAGAGAGTCTAAGTCTTGAAAAAGCACAGCGTAATTTGGAGTTATTTAAGATATCAAGATATGGTTGGTATTTAAAGACTGCAATTGTCCTATAAAATAATGCTCTAGTAGAATCGTTTAATTGCGTATTCCAACCTTGAATAAATACGTCCTCGATGCGTTGTTTGAAAACAGTGAGAAACAAGTCCCTATCACCAACTCCCTGAGCTAGCCATACTTCATAATAACCCAGTGTTGATAACAAATGTCTAATTTGCGAGACCCAGTTTATTTTATTTATTTGCCTTTCATCATCGTTTCTTAACATATTATAAACTATCTTTGTGTATTTCGTATCGCTAGTTGCACATAATTTTAACCAGTATTTTGTAATTATATAATACCTTTTGTTTTTGTAATTCAGTCTTCCAGTTTCCCCGTATATAAAGCTAGTTTGGGTTGTTAATTTAACCCCCAATAAACGTTTACAAAAACCTAAATGTGTCCTTTCTACTTGTTTACCTTTATTAAATCCCCATACCTCGGCCGAGTAATTTAATATAGGTGAGATTAGTTTATCAAATAAATCAAATGTATGATTAGGAGATAATTCGATAAATTTGTTTAAATATTTATTTAACTGGAATATAGCTTTTAATGATTGTCCGGCCAACATTTTGTCCGTTTCATTGAAAGCCCCACCCGAAGTGAACACAATACCGAGGTATTTAAAACTGCTTACAATTTCTATCTCATTTCGTTGGTAATAAAATTTAAGAGTATCTGGTAACCTTCCCCCTTTTCTAAATATCATGATCTTTGTCTTTGCCGTATTAACAGTAAGTTTCCATCTTTCACAATATTCTTCTAAAACTGACAATGATAACCGTTATAATCTCACCTCAGTGTGAGTTCATAATCACATCACTTATTCGAATGTTAGAAATGCTGGTGTCCAGAACAAATACCTTCAAACGACAAAACAAGAAAACGACAAAACAATACAAACGACAAAACAATACAAAAGACAAAAGGGATCTAATAGATGTGCTCACTAAAAACAACCAGTAAATCTATTCAAAGGGGATCACGGTACTATAGTTAGCAAACGGGGAAGATGACAGTCTGATATAGAAAACAATTTGCTAGAATCACACAAAACTGGACAAGATAGCCATTGAAAGGTTATAAAAGTGAAAAGTAACCCTACAGTATGACAAGCAAAGTTTCATCCCTCTCCAATCACGAGAGCAAAGTTTCATGCTTAATTTCAAACAAAACAAGAAATATATAGTTCTGAAAGCTGATCGTAACCTTTGTGCACAGCTGATAATAATAGCATAAAGTAGACTACCAATGAAATATGTGCTGAAAATACACTTTGACCTGTTTTTCGGCACCACTAGTTTGCTTTGGTGCGTCCTTAGGGCAACTCTAGCATCATCCATAGGATGGGGACGCAAACCGGGCGGTCCTGTGTTAAAAAACCATATACATCTGCACAAAATATAGTAGGGCATGGTTTCAGATTGCTATGTCGCTCCTCCTGTCTCTAAATCAGCTTGATATAAAATAACATGTGTTGATATGCCATTAAAAACAATTCTCGATTGGAGAGGGATTCCTGAGAAAAACAAGCAACTTGCACATTTTAGACTGGAGAAAAATGTCAAAGATGCTGAAACCATTCCTGGTCAATCAGCATACAGACTGATGGTATGAATCAGCTTAGTGTAGAAGACATGGGGAGACCATACATTAGATTGTGATATAAAGGGAACAAGAAGAACGAAGACGATATTTCCGCTATTATACTTGCATATGAACTTTATTAAAATTATTTCTATGATTCTTACGGATGGTGGGAGATGTACAGTACTGGTTCTACCCAGGAAACGTCGGTGGTCTGCAGCCACAACAAAAAACTTCCGTCATATATAACCTTAAATGTTTAAAATGACGTAAAACACCATACAAACAAACAAATAAACAAAATCTTTCTAAAATAATAAAATTATAATAAGGAAATAGTTAAGACACTTTTAACATAACATTTCAAACACAAGTATACTTTGAAATGCACCCATCATTCTTTAGGAAAATATTCCAGTTTTCAACAATTATTGTTAAGTTTAGAACTTGTTTCTCCCAATATATTGTAAAATAATATAACTAATATAATAACTGGGAAATGAAAAGACGATGTAAGCAGAAGCATAACACATGAGTTTGAAATGAAATTAAACTTTGAAATGCATCCATTGGTTGTAAGAAACAATATTCCAGATTTTAGAAAGTTGTGTTCAATTTTGTGTTGTTTTACCCCAAAAATGAGTAGCAAAGTAATAGTTGTATACACATAAAATGTAATCAGTTTGTAAAAGGAAGCACATTTAGCAATTTAAAAAACTAAACAATATTTAACCATTTATCAGATTATTATTTAAAAATGTATTCCACTTTTCAGTGAATTTTGTCTATTTTTATCGCTTTTTTACCCAAAATATTGAATATTATTCAAAATATGACTATGAAATTGATACACTTCGTAAACATAATTATGTATTTTACGAATATTTTCATCAAAGTTAAATATTGAAATGAATCCATTGAATTTTTAAAAGCATATTCCAGTTTTCAGCACTTTTTGTTTAATTTTGACATATTTGGCCCACAAACATGGAATAAGCAGCTATTTTTTTAAATGCTATTACGTTGAAGTAACATATCTAGGCATCAATGATTTCAAAAATAGTATTAGAATGTGCCATCTCAGATGGTACCGACCATCCTCTTGGCCCATGGACTATATACGGAAGCATATCCAAACCATACTGATTGTGGTTTCGGGTACAAACTAGTTGTGACATACAGAGGACCAAACGCTGTTTATAAGTTGATAGAAAGAATAATAGAAAAAGAAAAAATATTCTAGGAAATCTATGTAAAAGCATTTAAAACAAGAGGCCTAAGAGGGCCTGTATTGCTCCGGTGAAATAAATCCGATCCGGCTGTTTTTCAAACTTGTCCGACCTTTCATTGATATAAAGGCACTGTCAAAGTTAGGTAAATATCCGATTAATAATGAAGGCCCTAGAGTGTTCACAATGCAAAAGTTAACGGACGACGGACGGACGGATGACGGACAAAAGCTCTTATAAGACTTATAAAAAATGTCACATTTGCAATAAAATAAAATATGTAAAAGACAGAATGGTTAGGGACCGTTGTCATATAACTGGGACGTTTAGAGGAGGTGCTCATGAATCATGTTATCTTAATTTCAGGTTAACTAAACAGATACCTGTTGTATTTCATAATTTAAGAAGATATGATTCGCTATTTATAATGAAACACCTTGGATAGTTTAAACAAGAAATAAATCTTATACCAAATAACATGGAAAAATATATGGTTTTTATGTTAGGAAAAGGTTTGATGTTTATTGGTAGTTTCCAATTCATGTCCCAATCACTTGAAAGTTTAGTGAAAAACATCCCGTAATTTAAATATACTTCACAAGAGTACTGTGATGTGAAGTGTATGGACCAAATTATGAAATTTGACTTTGAAAATTTAGGTAAACTCGACCCGGAGTTGATAATTTATGTATATTCATTTTAATGAGCTAACTAAAATATTTGATGTACGATTTCAATTACACTTACATTAAAATCAAATATGGTAAAAAGTAAAGTTATTGTTTACTATACTGATTCTTTGTGCTATTCAATGATGCATATGTAGATTTTTGCAATGATAAATAACTTTTTGATAATAGTGATTATGACCCCTAAACACAACTTTCATTTTGACGATAATAAAAAGGTTATTGGTAAGATGAAGCTTGCGGTATGACAATTGCCGAGTTTGTTGGTTTACGAAGTAAATTGTACTCTTACCTTTTAGATAATGATGTCTTTACACATTAATGCAATGGTATTAAAAAATCTGTTAAGAATCAAATAAGATATGATAACTATAATAAAAGATTTTATTCACAGCATCGGAAGCTTATCATCAAATGAAAGTTATCAGATAAAAAAAAACATGAACTAAATAGTTATGTAGTAAATAAAAAAAGTATCAGCATATGATGATATAAAGAGATACATACTAGATAACAGCAAAGATATCGTCTGCTTTTCTAGATGGCATCAATACAAATTTATGTTTTTACTAAACAATTGTGAAAATTCTTGTGAAAATTGTGGTGTGGCTACAATTTTTTTGAGGTATGGCGAAGGTTAGCAAATATTACAATTGCTGTTCAGACTGGCGGAGCATTTTATGTTTGCTGGTTCCTATGGTGGCTGATATGTGCCATCTCGTCTTTTAGTTTTTTACCGCGAAATAAGGCCGAGCAAAATAACGCCGGACGAAAAGGCGCCGGGCGAAATAACGAAAAGACGAAAAAACGCCGAGCGAAATAACGAAAAGACGAAAAAACGACGCCGGGCGAAATAACGAAATAACGCCGGACGAAAAGACGCCAAGCGAAATAACGAAAATAACGAAAATACGCACGGAAAAATAACGCCAAGCGAAAAGACGACAAATAGTCAGAACGCCGGGCAAAAAAACAAAATCACGCCACTGGTTCTATGGAGTCCGCCTTTGCCCATCCGAGTGTCGGACGGCGACTCGAAACAATTGACAGGTGTCAGAAGGTGTGGTTTGCTGAGGTGGTAAAGCGTGCTCAGATACTCACACAACCTAGCACCCAACACGCTATCCTGTTCACACAATCTTCCTCTGAACACGCACTCCTATCCTAGCTATCCACACCTCACCAAGCACGCTATCCTACCTAAAGTAATAATTCCTCCTAACATCGAGCACGCTATCCTACCAATACTATTAGTGTATCTTAACACTGAGCACGCTATCCTACCCAAGCAATTCCTAGCACGCTATCCTACCCAAGTAATTCACGCCTCCTAACACCGAGCAAGCTATCCTACACCAGCTACAAACAACTGATATCATGCCGTAGCTACCCACATCTAGCGTCGAGCACGCTATCATGCCCCAGTTGTTCACATGTTGCACCAGGTGCGCTATCGTGCCCGGCTTCTACACATCATATCACCGATAACGCTTGCCTAGCCTACCTATCTACCCACATGTCCTAGCATCGAACACGCTGGCATTCCCCAGTTATTCACAGCTCCTAGCACCAAACACGCTATCATGTCCAAGCAATCAACATGTGAGAAACCGAGCATGCACGCTATTCTACCACAGCTACCCACACCTCCTAAAAGTTGTGAGTTGTTTCTAATCGTGGTTCGATACTCGGATGCACGAAGGCGGACTCCACATGACCTGGCGGGGTTTTGTCTTTTCGCATGGCATTTTGACTATTTGTCTTCTTTTCGCTTGGCGTTATTTCGCCCGGCGTTTTTTTGTTATTTCGCTTGGCGTCTTTTCGCTCGGCGTTATTTCGTTATTTCGCCCGCGTTTTTTCGTCTTTTCGTTATTTCGCTCGGCGTTTTTTCGTCTTTTCGTTATTTCGCCCGGCATTATTCCGCTCGGCGTTATTACGCGGCGAAATAACGAAAAGACGAGATGGCACATATCAGAAACCATAGTTTACCCCTTTATCTCTACTACTGTCCTTCTTTATCAATTAACCAATGCCGTTTACATGTCCAGTAACTATGACCTTCATTTCGGCAGGGGTATGCTCCTTTTCATAAAAGAGTACTATTTGTAAAACGTTTCAAGACTGTAGATCAAATAGTTCGTGAATAACACCTGGGAAGGAATTTGTCATAATCAGGTCACAGTGACCTTGACATCTGACCTACTATGCTTAAAATCAATAGAGGTTGTTGTTTTAACATGGGTACCATTTTTGTAAAGTTTCAAAACTGTAGGTCTAATAGCTACAAGATACAGTGAGGACAATGTCTTAGGATTCAGTCATTGTCAGTTCCTTGTGACCTTGATGACCTACTGAACCCAACAGCAATAGAAGTCCTCCTCTAACCAAGGACAATGCACCTATGAAGTTTAATAAGCGTGGGTGTCATATTTCCAGGATTGTCATTTGACATGGTGACCTTGACGTTGACCTACTAAGCCCAAAAGCAATAGGGTTCCTCCGCTCACCAAGGGCAATGTATCTACAAAGTTTCATGAGTGTATGTATTATACTCCGGGAGTTATCATTTGGAATTTGTACTGGTGCCGTTGACCTTTGACCTAGTGACCCCAAAAGCAAGAGGAATCCTCCGCTGACCAAAGGCAATGTATTTGTAAAGTTTCATGAGTATGAGTGTTGTGGTTTCAGTTATTTTGCGGAATGTGTATTTCCATATAAGACCATGGTGACCTTGACGTTTGGCCTACTTACCCCAAAGACAATAAGGTTCTTTCTAGGGCCAAAGTCAACGCACATACGAAGTTTCATCAGTGGGGGTGTTATGGTTTTGATGTTATCGCGCAGATGCGTATTACCACATAAGGTCATAGCGACCCTGACCCTGTTTTTGGGAACAGTCGGTCAAAGGTGTAGCTCATCGTGACATTATATAGAAAAACGCATTCCGGACAATAATTTCAAAATCATAGCATCTACACTCACGAAACTTCATAATTACATTGTCCTAGTTAAGAGGAGGAATCCTGTTGTTTTGGGGCCAGTAGGTCAAAGGTCAAGGTCATGGTGACATTATATGGAAATATGCATTCCGCACAGTATCTTCAAATAAAACATACACTCACAACACTTCATAGGTACATTGCTCTAGGTATAATGAGAAAACCTGTTGCTTTTGGAGTAAGTAAGTCAAAGGTCAAGGTCACAGTGACATTATATGGAAATATGTATTCCGCACAATAACCTCAAAATCATAACACCTACAGTCATAAAACTTCATAGGTACGAGGAGAAACCCTATCGCATTTGGGGCTAGTAGGTCAAAGGTTAAGGTCACAATGACCTTATATGGAAATATGCATTCCGCACAATAACTTCGAAAGCCTAACACCTTCACTCGTAAAACTTCATATGTACATTGCCCTAGTTGAGAGGTGGAACATTTTGCTTTTAGGGTCAGTAGGTTAAAGGTCAAGGTCGCAATCACCTTATATAGAAATATGGATTCTGCATAATAGGTAACAAAACAGTAACACCTACACTCATAAAACTTCATATGTACATTGCCCTAGGTAAGAAGTGGATCCTTATTGTTTTTGGGTCAGTAGGTCAAAGGTCACCATGACCTTATATAGACAAACGCATTCCGGATGATAACTTCAAAACCATAACACCTACACTCATTAACTTCAAAGGTATATTGCCCTAGGTAAAAACAAGATCCCTGTATTTTTTGGGTCATTAGGTCAAAGGTCAAGGTCACCGTGATCTTATTTAGAAAAACGCATTACGGACGATTACTTCGAAACTATAACTCCTACAATCTTAAAACTTCACTGGTACATTGCCCAACGTGAGAGGAGGACCCCTCTTGTTTTTGGCGTCAGTATTTTTAAGGTCAAGGTCATCGTGACCTTATATAGAAAAACGCATCTCGGACGATAACTACGAAAGCATAACACCTACTCTCGTGAAACTTCACAGATACATTGCTCTAGGTGAGAGGAGAAAACCTGTTGTACGCTGGGACCAGTAGGCCAAAGGTCAAGGTCACGGTGTCGTTATATCGAAATATACATTCCGCACAATAACTTCAAAACCATAAAATCAACACTCATGACACTTCATAATTACATTGCCCTATGTGTGAGGAGGAAACGTTTTGTTTTAGGGGACAGTAAGTCAAAGGTCAAGGTCACAGTGACTTTAGATAGACAAACGCATTCCGGATGATAACTTCGAAACCATAACACCTACAGTCATGAAACTTCAAAGGTACATTACCCTAGGTAAGTGGAAGAACCCTATTGTTTTTGGAGTCATTAGGTCAAAGGTCAAAGTCACTGACTTTATATGGAAATATGAATTACACATGATAACTTCAAAACCATAACATCTTCACTCATGAAACTTCATAGGTTCATCGCCCTTGTTGAAAGCAGGAACCCAATTTCTTTGAGCCAGTAGGTCAAAGGTCAAGGTCACAGTGACCTTGTATTGAAATATGCTTTCCACACAATAACTTCAAAACGTAACACCTACCCTCTTAAACTTCATAGGTGCATTGCCCTAGGTGAAAGGAGAAACCCTGTTGTTTTGAGGGCTAATAGGTCACAGATCAAGGTCACCATGGCCTTATATGGAAATAGGCATTCCTCGCGATAACTTCGAAACTATAACACCCACACTCAAGACATTTCATAGGTATATTGACTTCGGAGAGAGGAGAAATCCTATTGATTTTGGTTCATTTGGTCAAAGGTCAAGGTCACCGTGATGGAAATAGGCATTTCGTGGGATAACTTCAAAACCATAACACCTATACTGCCCTTGGTAAGAGAAAATATTGTATTTCATTGGGTTTAGCAAGTCAATGGCCAACGTCGCTATGACCTTATGTGATAATATGCATTCTACGCGGTAACATCAAATCCATAGCACACCCACTGATGAAACTTCATATGTGCATTGACGTTTTCAAGAGAAATAACCTTATTGTCTTTGGGGTCAGTAGGCCAAATGTCAACGTCACCATGACCTTATATGGAAATACAAATTCCATCAAATAATGGGAAAACACAATACTCACACTCATGAAACTTCATTGATACATTGTGTTTGGTCAGAGGAGAAACCCTGTTGCTTTTGGGGTCACAATGTCAAAGCTTCAGGTCATATTATAAGTGATAACACCAGGAGTATATGAAACTTTGTAGTTACATTGCCCTTGGTGAGCGGAGGAACCCTATCACGTTTGGAATTAGTAGGTCAAAGGTCAAGGTTGCCATGTCTTCATGTAGACATACACATTGCAAATGAAAATCCCGGACATATGATACTCAAACTTCAAATCATATGAACGGATATTCCTACGAAATTGATATTAAAATCATATGAGACAACTGAAAATTGTTTCAGAATCATATGAATCATTGTTTCAGAATCATATGAATTTCATATGTGGCAAGATTGCCAGTGTATTCCTCCCGCCATCCGTAAGAATCGACACTTTCTCACTGAAGAAATTTTCCTCACTGTTAATTGTGACTATTAGACCTACAATTTTGAAACTTTACAGAAACAGAACGTATGTTAAAACAACAACCTCTATTAATTTTAAGCTTAGTGGGTTAGATTTCAAGATCACGGTGACCTGATCATGACAAATTCCTTCCCAGCTGTTATTCACGAATATTTGGTCTACAGTCTTGAAACTTTATACAAATAGAGCTCTTGGTTAAACAACATCCACTATCAGTATTTTTTTTGTTAGGTTGTTACATTGACCGGACATCTGGGAAATGCTTTTATAAAAGCTTTAGGAAACGGGCGTATACTGCCCCGTTAGGCGGCGCTCTTGTTAGTGTAATGTTTGCGTTGTTTAGCGGGTTAGTTTCTTTAAGAAACATTTTCCCGACTTATATCCACATTAAAGAAAACATACATTTACTATATATTTTCTTTCTCTTGAGTCCTTGATCGCTTCACTATCAGGCAGCCATTTTACGCTTGAGTAAAACCTTGCTTGTTCATCTTGTTATAGGGCTGTTGTTATTTCGTAGTCCATTGTGGCTGAATTTGTATGTATATATGTAATGGTTTCATAAAAAAAATGCTTAAATGACTCACCGGTCTGAGTTGTACTGTCCGTATTAGAATATGAACCTTGTCCGCCGGCATCTCCAAAAGATTCCGTACCAGTACCTGAGGGAAAAGAACATTTACAGACAGTTTAAATGGGAGACTAGTGAACTTCGCTGGATTTATCGTCTGTCTCGGTTTAAAGCCACACAATCTATACTTGAATCACAAGTTATATAATAAACAGAATCCGTGCCGTACCGTACATACTGGCGAACATTTGAGTAACAGTTATTATAAAACAAAAATGCTACTATAAAATAATTGAGATGCATTATCGAAACGGCATGGTTTAAGGCAGCATGTGTAATCTCCTGGCATGTTATTGCTTTATACTGCAGTATTACTGCAGTACTGTTTGACTTAAACGTTTTTAGTTAAACTATTTATTCTACGATTATCTGTTGTAAAATTTAGATAATTCGACCGCTGATGTGTACTGACATAAACATGCACATCGTTTGAAGCTACAATAAGCAACATGGTGGCTGACTGAATCGAGATAATAACAATCTTAAATACAATCTGTTTTGTATTATATGTATACATGTTATAGATAGGCGATGCTACGACAGTACGATGCTATGAAAACACGATAGCACGACGACGACAGTACGATAGCACGACAACGCGACAGCACGATGTCAACAGCATGACAGCACAATGTCGACTGTACGGCAGTACGAAAATCATTATCGTACCTTCGACATCGTGTTATCGTGCCGTCGCATTGTCACCATTGTATTATTGCACTGACGTAGTGTCACTTTTGTGCTATCGTACGGTCGTAGTGTCAGACCTTATGCTATAATGAAAACAGCAATGTTTTGCTTTATTAATGCTCTAGGTACTTCGTTTTTCATCTTTACCAGATTTGTCAGAATGTTTGTTTCAATATAAAAGCTCAGGAAAGATTAAAAGCAGCTTATATGTTACCCCTATCTAGACCCCACCGTCTCCCCACCCTCCCCCACCGCCTCCTCCACCGCCTCTCCACCACACCCTACCCTACCCCCACCCCCACCCAACCCCACCCCACCCTCTCTCCCCTACGCCTCCCCCACCCCACCCACCAACCCCACCCATCATCTGTTATAAGAGTCATTGTTAGCAGTAGAGCGTCCATAGGTGCACTTGGGCCTCGTGTTTGCTTATAGGGAAATGAGTGTAAGAATACAATCTGTTGGTATTGAATACAATGAGTAACAGGCGACAAGATCTATCTTAGACGATATGGCGATAAAATATGTTTAAAAGAAATGAGGCCTGTTTGATATTTCCAAGCGCAAATAGCATAGAAAATCCGTTAAATGACATTGCAAAACGTTGATGATCTAAGGCGTCGCCATTCTAGTTTAACGTCGCCATGCTAATATGACCTAACCAATATTGATTCATTGTAGATAATAATAATAATAATAATAATAATAATAATACGAGGGCTGTTCAATAATAATACGTGGACTTTTTCGGTATCGCACTCATTTACTGACGTAAACCTTTAAGATTCATATAATGTTGTATTCCAGCTCACAAGAAATCAAATGATTTAAACAAAAAATCGATACCATATTGCAGTTAATGATATAATAAGGCCAAAAGCCTATCTAGATATAATAGGGCGAGAAACCCATCTACGGAGCAGTCCAAAATGTGACGTCTGTATTTCATAACTGCATTTCGAGAATGGCTAAATAAAAAGGAAAATCCTCGAAAAAAATACACAAAACTATATGTCACAAAATGTCACTGGTAGAGCGTATTGGTCGTACATAGCTCTTGTCAGAACATGTTAGTTACACCCTAATTCATTGTTTAGTTGAACCAAATTCACAAGGTTCATGATATATTCAGGTAACATGGAAAACCGTGCACATTTTAAGTGGCCGCAATAGGGTGCCTGGAAGGGCCGTTTAAAAAGTTTAGTTTTGTGCTAATGCATGTAAAAGTATGGGTCTATCTCCTTAAAAGGCAAACTTGTGTATGGGTCCTTTCGTGTAGATTCAATACTGCAGATTTAGCAACGTTTGTCACGGACTGAAATTCACAGGCAATATGTGGTCAGTATTTATTTTATTAAATTTTATCGTACTTTTGTATTCAGTGGGCGGCGCCATCTTGTTTGGCGGTTACGACATCCGGTTAGCTTTGATTTTTCTCAAATATTAACTTGAGACTAGCATATGACTTTGAAGTTACTTTATTAGATGTAATTATTGTAATTGATCATTAATTGTAAAACAATATTAATTTGATAACGTTGTGTAATAGGTACATTAGTTGGCGTATAACTCAGTGATTGTAATACACGATTGGATTGATAACAGTGGATATCAGGTGCATAAGTAAACAATGAGATGAGTGACTAGTATAAATGTTCGACGCGTATACATAGCGTTGTATTAGGGGCATTGATTAACAGCGACGTACATGGCGTATACATGGCGTTGTAGAATATGTATACATTGCTATCCATCATTAGTACAGCTTACATATATTTATTAAATAATGATTTGTTTGGGTAATGATAATTATGCAAGATTGTTATGTTTATCAACCGACATCTAAAACGTATGTATAATTACAGCCTAAGCCATCCAGGGTTGGATATAAGCCATCCAGGGTTGGATATAAGCCATCCAGTAGTGGATGTAAGTATGCATTCCGGAGTGGAGCTAAGCTACCACATATAACGTTTACGAGCGGTGGAGACGGTCCCCGTATCTGCGCAACATGGCCAGGTACTAGTAGCGACAACTCCCGGGACACAAGGTGGGCCGGTCATCAGTCCTCACTGGAGGAACATCATCCACAACCTCAGTGGAGGTTAATCATCATACATATCGCATCATCAACCCTTATAGAAGGCATTTGATGACAATCACCCATTGGATTCGCGCATCATCATCTTCATGAGCTCTCGCGCATCACAGTTATCGCGCTAGATCATAGATCAACATTGTTATAACTTTAACAACACTTTAGTGTCGTATACATTCAGTATTTGTTACAATACTAAGAACGTCTTAAACGTTCATGAGAACATTCTTTTCATATTTCATCTGTGTATTCGCTTTTTTTTTAGATAATTGTATATATATATTTATCATATTTTAAAAGTTGCATTAAACTGATGTAAATGCATTCACCGTCATTGATTCTTTCCTGAGTTAGCCCCAACGACTAGGGTCATCTTGCGACACTATAGCATTGACACTGGTATTCCAAAATTACAATTATGACATTCTATAAATATTGAACAAGGAGAACTATGATAAATATAAATAAGAAGACGAACACTTCCTCGCTTTTAAGTTGAAATTGACGACGTCAGAAAAAATCACGGAGCACTAAATTGTTAATAAAATATTAAAGAATATGGAAATTTAATAAACAAAACGCTTAATACAAAAATGAAATACAAAAACATAACATTATAAAACCTTACATATTTTCTTCAAAATACATATGTCAATAAATTAAAAATACCGATATATGTTCAAAAAACATGTCTTTTGGAATGAATATGCTATTTGTAAATATTTCGAATATTTATGCTAATCTCGAATTCGTATGATCTCTTTCCGAAGCTGTGATATACTTATAAAACATGGTTATTCAACAATGATGTAAAATATTTATGTAATGCGAACTATGAATAATACAATAATCTTATTAGATATTAATTACGTCCGTTAGTTAAATATCATTTTTCATTATTTATAACGTTAGGTTGTTGTTGGATATCAAGGGACGCCATAGTACACACCGCCCTACCGACCGCGCTACCGACTGCGCCACGCCAGCCCTCAAATCTGTTTCAAATAATGTTTTAATACATACTGATATGAAAGTGAAAATGTAAACCTTAATTACTATAGAATTTAATTTACTGGCTTTATAAAAGTGTAATAACTTTATTCTATTAAAAATGTCAACGTAATATTTGAACGACCCTCGTACATGTAAGGGCAATATCTTTATTATTAGTGTTGCTGTTGTTGTTGTTGTTTTTGTTGTTAAGTTGTCAGTTCAATTTTTTTCAAACAACTTTTCAGAAAGTTGATTTAAAAATTATATCATTGGATTGAAAATCAATAATAAATATAAGGCCAAAAAAAACAACCGTTGTTTCCGGCGGCTCCATTTTTTAAGGGGCCGACCCTAAACCTTTTTATGAAAAAAAAAAAAAAATTTTTTTTTTTTTTTGAACAATGATTTATCTCAATATATCGAGGTAAACTGACATCACAGTGAAACTTTCAGTTGTATCATCAACTTGCATGGGGTTTATGAGATAAATACATGTAGAATCTCACAATATCTTGCTCCAAAAAAAAAAAAATTGCCTACCGACCTACCCTATTTTTTTTTTTTTTGCCTAATCTTAGGTTATTAACATCTGTAAATTTGATTATAAGGCATAACATGAAAAAAAAAATTACGTTGTCCGAGTATTATTCATACCCCATCCAACTCCTTCTTCGTCCGTCGGATGGGGACGTAAACCGGGCGGTCCCGTGTATCGGTCTATCCTCCGAGCACGTTAAAGAACCATAGGAATCTATTCGATAATAAGAGTAGGGCAGGTTCCCGGATTCCTATGTATCCTTCCCCTCTCTCTGGGGCGGCTCTAAATAATCTATACTGTGTTGATAAGCCGTTAAACAACTTTCAGTTCAGTTCAGTTCCAACTCCTTCTCCAAGAAGCGAAAACGGGAATTGCTGGGGGTATGAAATAAAAAACATTAAATAGGTAATTTTAAACAGGTCATCATTTTTTTATTCAGTTTAACATGTTTTTAAATGTGTTTTAATGTCGAAATGTCCGTTATAAAATCCTGATAATGCAAGTTTCCCATAGCTTAATGGAATTAAGGCGGGACCACGTAATGATGATGTGTTGTTTTGTCCATTACGTAGTCCGAGTATTAACTTTTATACTCTATCCAACCATTTCTCCAAGAAGCAAAAATGGGGTTGGCTTGGGTATGAAATAAACCTTGTTTTCGGCTTAAAACGTTTGCATATTGTAAAATTAAAACATTTAGTAGGTATTGTTAAACAGGTTATCGCATTGTTTCAGTAAAAAATGTTTTAAACATGTTTTATTGTCGAAATATCCGCTATAAAATCGTGCTAATATAAGCTTTTCCATCGCTTAATGGAAATAAGGCGGGACTACGTAATGGTGAATAACATATTTTATTTCATCTCAGAGGGATAACACTTTTTAATACATGTTTATCGGTGAGAGATTGGGATTTCTCAGTGAAAGAATATTCATAATCGCTAAATATTATTAACTAACTCCGAACACAAAAATAACTAACTGTGACGCTGGGTTATGACGTCAATAAAGTGGTGCTGACGTCGACGTCATCCACAGATAACTTTCAATAAAGTAAAACATTTCGGTTAAAATCATGCACAAACTGATTTAAAATGTAATAAACAGATTGTTTAACTGCTGTGTTCGATTATAGGGAAATCCTTCACTCGATGGTAGACGTGTTTTGTTTTTTCACTTACTCGCCTACGCTCGTTCGTGGAAAGAATCACACGTCTACCATCTCGTGAAGGATTTCTTATAATCGATCTCAGCAGTTAAATAATCTCTATATATTTTTTGACTTCTCGCTAAAATAAAATCTGTTATTCACTCCAAAGCAATAAATATCTTCATTATATGTCAAATGAGTGAGATTTGTTATGACCTATATACTGATTTAAAGGGACACACGGAAGTCTTGACCATTTAAAAACTCTAAAGGGACACACGGAAGTCTTGACCATTTAAAAACTCTGCATCCCGTCAGCCTGTTTTTTTTACATAATTTGCCTATTAGAAATGATTTTTCTGAATATAGTATATTTCGTTTTGAAAAAAACAAAACGGAATTTAATTTTAAATATATTCCCTGGGGAATCGATGACATAAACATATCAAATATCCACTGTTTGTATATATAATAACTATTTGAAATATAGAGACGTTTTGATAAATTGATGAATAGTAGATGTATTTATGTATACCTTATAATTTACACTCATAAAGTTACGATTTGTTTGATGCGTGAAATCATAAACAATTGTATGGAAGCACAAATGAGCACCAGTAAGAAATGTTGAAATTGAAATTGTCATTTATTTAAGAAATGACGAACATATCAAATAGTAATAGCATTTATTTTTTACAATAAATGATATATATGTTTTCACATCAAAGGGGTGGGAACTTAAAACGCCCCTGATATTGCACTAAGACACTGTAAACTCTAATGTCTGTTAATTCGATATTTATTATGTGTAAGCAGTTTTAACGTTAAAATGATGTAAGTTTTGTTATTATAAATCGAGGCGTAATTTGACGCTCAAGATATATACTTCAACATTGCCATGTGTACCTTTAATCAATACAAAATCTGCATAAATAATAAATTCTACTCACATTTTTGGGCGTGTGTGATTTGGAAAAATGATCCTGAAACTAATACCAAAAATAAAAACATATTGAATTGTTTAACTGTCATGCTGTCTCTACGCTCACAGACAAGTATTCCTTTTTATAGTACATGGACACATTTACGAAGCATTGTGTATTCAACAAATGCTCTGTGATTTTTGAGTTGTATAGTAACTGAACCACATACGGAAAATGAAAATCGCATATAAAATATCTGTTTGTATATGCTTTATCGATATTACATTCACAGCTAAAATAAGGTGATTGTTCAGAAGTACAGGCCGAAATTTGATTTAAATTGTAAAGAAAGAGATTTCAATTGATATTTCAAGTTTTACACTTAATTTTAAATAGTAGTTTTCATTCCATGTCAAATAATGTTTACCATTGTCAGGGCTAATGCATTACAAAACGGATGTTCTCTTGTCATCCTTTCCTTTTGTAGACTATTTGCTTTCATTGGCGTGTCTAAAGCGATTCGTCGATTTTGTGTACCATTTATTGCATGTTATAGAAATACATATTTAAAACGGCGTTTATGATTATATTCGAATCAATGTCTTTTTACATTGCATTTGAATGGAGCATACAATTTATAGTAACCGAATCGTCCAATATTAGTTTGGATGGCGCATTGCCTATACAGCTTATCATCGTTTGGATGGCACATTGCCCGTACAGCTTATCATAGTTTGGATGGCACATTGCCTATATAGCTTATCATAGTTCGGATGGCACATTGCCCATACAGCTTATCATAGTTTGGATGGCACATTGCCTATACAGCTTATCGTAGTTTGGATGGCACCTTGACCATACAGCTTATCATAGTTTGGATGGCATATTTCCCATACAGCTTATCATAGTTTGGATGGCACCTTGCCCATACAGCTTATCATAGTTTGGATGGCACATTGCCTATACAGCTTATCTAGTTTGGATGGCACCTTGATCATACAGCTTATCATAGTTTGGATGGCATATTGCCCATACAGCTTTTCATAGTTTAGATGGCACCTTGCCCATACAGCTTATCATAGTTTGGGTGGCATCTTGCCTATACAGCTTATCATAGTTTGGATGGCACCTTGCCCATACAGCGTATCATAGTTTGGATGGCACCTTGCCCATACAGCTTATCATAGTTTGGATGGCATCTTGCCTATACAGCCTATCATAGCTTTGATGGCACCTTGCCCATACAGCTTATCATAGTTTGGATGGCACATTGCATATACAGCTTATCATAACTGATGATGAGTGCATTTCCTAACTACGTTCTTGTACATCACAAATAGAAAGTGAGAAGTAAGCGCATGTCTCAATATCGTCTGCGTATCTCAATATAAATCAAATAAAAAAAAAGTTTGCTTTGAGCTATTACGTATACAGTGTATGCAGACAAACTACTGAGGCGCCGAATCAAGATTGCCCATTTAACATATTTCCACTTTAACATATCAAAATAATTAAACAGAAAAACCAATGGGGCGCGGAATCAAGATTGCCGCGTGCCCCTTTAACATATCAAAATAAGATTGACGCGTGCCCTTTTAACATATCAAAATAATTAAACAGAAAAACTAATAGGCGCGGAATCAAGATTGTCGCATGCCCCTTTAACATATCAAAATAAGATTGACGCGTGCCCTTTTAACATATCAAAATAATTAAACAGAAAAACTAATAGGCGCGGAATCAAGATTGTCGCATGCCCCTTTAACATATCAAAATAAGATTGACGCGTGCCCTTTTAACATATCAAAATAATTAAACAGAAAAACTAATAGGCGCGGAATCAAGATTGTCGCATGCCCCTTTAACATATGATTTTTACAGTTTTAAGGAATAAATGATTTATTTCTTAAAGAAACTATTCCGCCAAATAACGGCAAAATTACACTATAAAACCGTTTATCAAAACTCTATCCAGGTGTTTAGGTCATATAATAATGTATATATGCCAATTAAGAGTATAAGATTTTCATGCGTTCTTAAAATACCCGTGATTGAATATGCATAAAATGAATTATGAGTTGGTAACTCTTAATTCACGCTCTGGTTTTGGAGTTTGGCCTGCTGGTTAAAGCCGTTTTAACTCGTCGTTAGTAGGTTTAGAAACGTTGTACATATTTTGTAAAATTAGGCTGTTGTTGGCGGGATACCTACTTTAAATAAATCGCAGTATTTATTTTTTGAGAAAAATACAACAATTTCATTTTCATATAGTGATCGCGATCCATATAAACGTGAAAAACGACCCCACGAATGTTTTTTGTATTAAATTTCTCTATAGCGTATTTATACTTTCTTTGTATACGATTTGTATAAATTCATGAAACTAAATAAATATATCTACTTTGGTGCTGGAGAAAAGTAAACACAATAAATAGATCGTGATTTTTTACAATGCCATAAAACGGGTTATATCATATATGCAAACGATTATAAGTTGACATTATGCACCAACTAGTTTTAACATTCTCCGAGTAGGTATTCAATAGTCACATCTATGGAAAGAGAATTATGAACTACGCCAATGCCAATTGTTCCCTTTACTTTACCGTGAATAAATAATTGGGCTGATTGTTGATATCAATGAAAGCTCGGACGAGTTTGAAAACCAGCCCAGATCCAATCAATAACACCGGAGTTTTGGCCCTTTTTCAATATTTGGTAATTTCGAACCATACTAACGACAATAATTCCGTTTACTTTACCGTTAATATAGTTATGAACAACACTAATGACAATAATTATGTTCACTTTACTGTGAAAAAATAATTTTGAACTACACTAATGACAATAATTTCGTTTATTTTACCGTTAATATACTTATGAACTACACTAATGACAATAATTCCGTTTATTTTACCGTGAATAAATAATCATGAACTACACTAATGACAATTTACCGTGAATAAATAATCATGAACTACACTTGTAGGAACCTCAAACGTGAAAAATGTCACAAATGTAAAAACGGTTACAAATGTAAAAAAAAAAATCACATATGTAAAAAAAAAAAGAACACAAATGTAAAAATACACTTATAAACGTTCATTTTTTAGCTCTGTTGATCAAAGGTCATGACCATGACGTGGTGCGGCGTCCGTCCGTCCGTCTGCTCGTAAACTTTCGCCGTGGCGACTTCTCCTCAGACACCGCTTGGCTAATTTTGATCAAACATCACATGGATGATAATTAAATGACTTGCTAGCATTAGGTCTAAGATGGCCGCCATTACCATATATTGTCAAAACCTTAAACAGTCATCTTCTAAAGAACCACTGGACAGATTTCGATAATATTTTTTTTTTAAAATGATCGCCAATGCCTAGCCTATCAGATATGTTCAAATAAAGTCCCTCGGATAAAACATGATTGTGCCCCGGGGGTCCAAAATTTGTATATTGAGATTTTACATGTTTTTCATAGACTTATATAGGAAAAACATTAACAACCTTTCTTCTCTGAAACCACAAGGTACAGAGCTCTCATGTATTACAAGCAGCATCAGTTTATGTCTTCTACTAAGTTTGTCAAATGGTAACCCTGGAGTCCAATTTAGCCCCGCGCCAGGGGTCACGGTTTTACATAGGCTTAGGAAAAAAATCTTCTTCTCTGAAACTACAAGAGCCAGGTTTAATATTTTGCATTTACTATAAGCGTATTTTAAATCTGATGATCAAGATTTGAAATTTGAGTCAGTGGACCAGAATAGAAACACACACACGCACGCGAGCACGCACGTTAGCGAGCACACACAATGGATTATTAAAATTACTTATTTTTATGAGAGGAAACAGGGAAAAGTGATAATCCCCTATAAGAACATAGACGCGCTATCCGTTTTGTAATCCAATAGTCTCTCCGCAACTGCCTCTGTATTCTCCCGTCTGTCGAAATGAACAGTTGAGGTGGTAGAATATTGCGGGTGGGAAGGTGTATACAAAAGTATACTGGTCAAAACGAATGGAATGTCGGTCTGAGACGAAGGAAACTAAGCACAAATTCGAATTCGACGGCAAATAATGCTCAAAACAAGAGGTCAACGACCTTGAAACTCTACTGATAGATTTTGATAGCCAGATCAGCCATGGGAACCTGTGAAGTGTTATGGAAATAGGACCACTTTCAGAGAAGTAGTCACCCCAATGTTTCACCCTATATAATAAGATGGCCGTGCCAGTCATTTGGTTAAGGTTCCAATTCAATATCACTTACGGTTTTTGAAAGTGTAGTCGCCACAAAATCGCATTTTTAGAATATAGTTTTAGCCTTGGCAGCCATCTTGTAATTCTGGCCCTCCTGAAATTTTGCTAGGATAAACTAGACATCAAGAGCAACATTCCTGTGAAGTTTCATGAAAATCTGTCAAGTAGTGTCAGAGGAATAGTCACCACAAACAAAAGTTTACGGACGGACGGAGGGAGGGACGACGGACGCCGCACCACGTCATGATCTTTGATCAACAGAGCTAACAAATGAACGTTTAAAAATGTATTTTTACATTTGTGTTCTTTTTTTTTTTTTTTCATAAGTTACTTTCAGATTTTTTTACATTTGTAAACTTTTTTTTCAATTTTGTCACAAAATATATCACCAAACTTGACACATTTGTCGTCTGTTTTTACCTAATATGTGACTCTTTTTTTACATTTGTAACCATTTTTATATTTGTGACATGTCTTACGTTTGATTTCCTACATTTACTATGTCTCAAAAGAAATAATAATAATAATAATAAAGACTTTATATAACGAGAGAACTCATCTGAAACTAGTCAATCGTCCATGAGGCCCTCAACAATGTATATTATACAAGTAGTTACAAAGATATGTGATAATTTAAAATGAATTGTATTATATTCATGCATACAGTAACATAAATATGTCCAAACTGAGTTGCAAGACTTAGTCATTATTATATGGTTTGGTTAATCCACTGTAAATACAATGTTTTGAAATGATTAACAGATTGGCATTTTTTATATGGTGAGGAAGTGAGTTCCACACTTTAGAGCCTGATTAGGCAAACGATTGTCTGAAAAACTCACTATTCGTTCTGGGGTAATATAGTTGTAGATTTGAGGATGATCTTAAATTTCGCATATGTACATTTGAAGTAAGAGTAATCGTATTTTTAAGAAATAGCTATTCTACCTTCTGAAAATACATTTGGGGTCACTGGGGTCAAGGTCACTGTTAATAAAAATAGATTTCCGCTCAGTTACTTCAGATAGGAATTAGATATTGGTATACAACTGCTGCTACATCACGGTCATAAAACAGGAAGCGTTCGGTTCCGATCCAAATCGTTTATTTATAGTATATGTTAACACAATAGTTAAAAAGTTCACAAACCAAAGCCCAAAGCGTACGTTTTTAATAATCACTGGTTTCATATAACACCTGGGTACATCGGGCGATTTAATGCAAGTTTGACGGTAATATTATACCCTATAATTGACAAAGTCTTCATCGTGGCTTTAAATACTTTCTAGAACAGGCGACACATGCACCAAAAGACACCCATCTAGTCTAAGTATGTTGATCAAGACTATGTAGGCGTGACATGAAATGCGATGGAATTTTATAAAAATTATGTTTTGGACCAAATCTTTTTATATGGTAAAACTCTGCTTCTGGTTTTCATTTTTCCCCCAATTAGTCAAAACTATTTCAGAAAGAAACTGTGAGTTAAGAAAAATAGGTTCCTGATAGAAGTTATGATGACATATACATTCAATTGATACTTTCTTTTGAAAAAAAATACTATTTTAGAATCAATTTAACTTTTCAAAGTGGAGCCCACGCATTCACTATGTCTCAATAGAAATGGCTATTCTACCATCTGAAAATACATTGATGGTAGTTGTCTCTCTTGCACTTTTTTTATACGCATATTATGGATGGGGTCATCTGTCTATAAACAATTACTCATTCCAGACAATAATTTTGAAACTATAACACCCAAACAGGTACATTGCGCTTGGAGAAAGCAAGAACTTCATTGTTTTTGAGGTCAGATCGAAGGGCAAGGTCACTATGCCTTTATGGAAATATCCACTGAGCACCATCATTTCAAAAGCACAACATCCACAATCATGATTTCCCTAGGTTAGATAGGGAACACTTGTTTTGGGGTATATGCAGTCAAAGGTCAAGGTCACCATGACCTTGTATGGAAAACTGAATTCCAAGCGATAACTAAAACCATAACGCTCAAGAAACTTCTTAGGTACATAGCCCTTGGTGAGAAGTGGAACCCTATTGTCTTTTGGGGTCAGACGGTTAAATGTCGCTATGTCCTCATGTGGCTATATTTATTCCACGTGATAACTTTAAAAACACGACACTCATCTTAAACTGTCGTAAATACATTGCCCTTGGTCGGAGGAGGTACTCTTTGATTTTGGGCTCACTAGGTCAAAGGTCAAGGTCACAGTAACCTCATAGGGGTATACATATTCCAAGTGATAACTCCAGGAGTATAAATTCTACACTCATGAAACTTTATAGGCAAATTGCCTTTGGTAAGGGAATGAACCCTATTGCTTTTGGGGTTAGCAAGTCGAAAGGTCAAGGTTACCATGACCTAATATGCACATAAGCATTCCACATGACCAATCCAAAAGTATACCATCTGGCCTTACCCGTAGTAAACGTCATATGTGTGCATTGTCCGTAGTGAGAGGAGGAAGCCTTGGAACTGACAATTGCCGACTCCTGAGAAACATTCTCCTATCTGTAAATTGTAAGTATAAGGCCATCTTGAAACTTTACAGAAATAATAACCGTGTTAAAATATTAATTTTAGGATCAGTAGCTCAAAAAGGTTAAGGTCACACTTACCCAATTAACCCAAAAAAACGCCTCGTGCGCTGTAATTTATTTACTATTATACCTTCAATCTTGAAACATAAAAATACATGTATTATCCATTTTGCAACAACTACCCTATTGCGTTCATGGTAGTAGGTCAGACGTCAAGGTCACTCTGACCTGATCATGAAAAATTATTTTTTGGATGTCATTCTTGGAACTATTTGCCCTACAATATTAAAACTTTATAGTGCCCTTTTGATTATCAAACGCCAGCTTCAACTGCTTTAAAATAGTCTACGACCAGGTACGCCGCATTGGTTACAGAGGGCTCAACAACTCCTGAGTATACACTGGAATCCTGACAGTCCCTCTTTTATCAAAGACTTCGAACAGAGTCCCAACACCACCCTACCGCCAGCCATTGTATTCAACAGCTTTCCAGATGTTCACATAGTAACAACGTACTGCTACCGACTGGAATTTTTGGAGGGTGTGGGGCACATGAGAAAGCTATATTTGTAAGAATTGACTAAAACAACACATAAATATGTCCTAAATAATTAATTATGTCCATTGAATATAAAACTGAATAACATGGTTTTAGTCGTATGTGTATTTTTGCCTATGCTTTTTCCATATGGCCTCCAGTCACTTTTATATTAAAATAACATCTATATAGGTAGAGCCTCATTTATTAATTTAATCAAAATTGAATAGGCGCTGTCCCCTGTCATTGTGAAAGGATCAATTACCATTCATGGAAACATTTGCAGTGTCCAACAACAGATGTGCATTAGCACTTGACCAATATCATATTCGTGCTTTAAAGTTAGTTTGCTAATAAACGTAATCTTGCATTATTGTGTCGTGTTCATTATCAGCTGATAATCTAAGTCTATGTAAAACATGTGACCTCGTGGGGTGGGGGCGGGGCGGGGGAGGGGTGGCCAAATGTGAGGGCAGGATCACCATTTGAACAGGATCGGTTAGAGGACCATACGCTAATAGTAAATGCAAAATATTAAACCTCTGGCTCTTATAGTTTCAGAGAAGCAGATTTCTTTCCTATATAAGCCTATGTAAAAAACTGACCCCTGGGGCGGGGCCAAATTTGACCCCAGGGTTACCATTTGACAAACTTAGTAGAAGACATAAACTGATCTACATGTAATACATGAGAGCTCTGTACATTGTGGTTTCAGAGAAAAGGGTTTTTTAATGTATTTTCCTATTTTAGTCTATGCAAAACATGTAAAATCTCAATATACAAACTTTGGACCCCCGGGCACGATCATGTTTTATCCGAGGGACTTTAATTAAACAAGGCTAGGCGTTGGCGATTTTTTTTTTTTTTTATCGAAATCTTTTCAGTGGTTCTTTAGAAGAATATTGTTTAAGGTTTTGAAAATATATGGTAATGGCGGCCATCTTGGATGTCGCGCTGACCTAATGCTAAAAAGCAATTCATTTAATTATCATCCATGTGATGTTTGGTCTAAACTGGCCAAGCGGTGTCTGTGGAGAAGTCGCCACGAACAAAAGTTTACGGGCGGACAGACGGACGGACGGGCGGACGCCGCACCACGTCATGGTCAGGACCTTTGATCAACAGAGCTTAAAAAAAATGAACGTTAAAAAATGTATTTTTACATTTGTGTTATTTATTTTTTTAGATATGTTACTTTTTTTTTTTTATATAATTTTTTCACTTTTGTCACTTTTTTTTTTTTACATATGTCACCAAACGTGTTACATTTGTCGTATGTTTTTACATATGTGACTTTTTTTTTTTACATTTGTAACCGTTTTTACATTTGTGACATGTTTCACGTTTGAGGTTCCTACATACACTAATGACAATAATTCCGTTTACTTCACTATGAAAAATAGCGACGTTATTGACAGGCACGAGAAGTAGATTGTTTTTCCTATGAACTCTGATATATACATTATTGAAACATTACAAGAAACATAAGACAACCCATTTTGATGAAAGATGTTCATTAATGCGCCGTAAAGTAACATTTATTTGACGAAAACGGTATAATTTCGTTTTGTTTGTGGGTGTGCTTGTGATAGTGAGATTTCTTTATCGGCAAATTCAACAGCATTGGTAAAGGAAAGTATATCACCATCATGCCTACTTACCGATGTAATTGTTAGTTTCCAGTTTCACTACACTTAATCTTAATTATGTTTTTATATGGCTCCCGTTTGTCCTTATATTCAGTATTGTTTAACGTTTATTCTACAAGCACATGCTCAGTAGTTGTGCAATTCCATAAACGTGTAATTACGAACAAAACTAGTATAAGCAATGCACGTTTCCTGAAACCTGGCTAAATGAGTCGATTGATACAGAGGAACTTATATTTCCGTCCTTTCACACACCTGAACGCAGGGTTCGGATCGGGGATAGCCATGGCGGAGTCTTAGTTTATATCAAAGAATCTTTGCACTTTATTCGTAGAAAAGATTTGGAACTAAACCGCTTAGAATGTATATGGATTGAGATTACACTTAATAACAAACGTATACTCCTAGGCGTATTCTATAGACCACCTAACTCTGATGCGATTTACAGTAATACGATAGAAGACTCAATAAATCTTGCCGTCGATACAGGCATAACAAATATAATCATTACCGGTGACCTTAATTATAATATGTACTCCCAAACTAGTTCGCGTAAAATTGAATCGCTTTGCCAACAATTCAGTTTCAACCAAACAATTAATGAAACAACACATTTCACTAAATCGTATACTCGACGTGTTCGACTTTATGATCAGGGGGACTACGATCAGCTACGGGAAATGATTGGTTCACTAGACTGGAGAGCATTAGCAAATGAGGACATTAACATTTATGCAAAACAGGTATCTGATAAAATCCTGGAATCAAGTGACTCGTGTATTCCGAACGGAAATAACAAAATAAGGCCGCATGAGCCACCATGGATTAATAATACTATTAAACGACAAATACGTTCAATGAAACGCGCTTACAAAAAAGCCAAACACACTAACTCTATAGTTAATTGGGATCAATTTAAACGAATTCGAAATGAAACAGTAGCCCTAATCCGCAACTCTAAACAGTCTTATTATCACACTCTTTCAGAAAATTTAACGTCGGGATCATTTTCTTCTAAAGACTGGTGGAAAACTCTAAAAAAAATTATCAAACCAAACTTTAAACAATCGGTACCATCTCTGAATGATGATGGTAAAATTATCACAGATGCTTTTGAAAAGGCCAACTTACTAACAACTATTTTCAAAGTCAATTCATTTCGTATTGAATGACGAAAACATTATTCTTCCAACTATCTACCCGTAGGTAAATAACATCAGTCTCCATTTGCCTTCCTTTACACCACTTGAAGTTCATGAAGAACATGACTACAGACCTATATCTCTCCTAAGTGCAATCGATAAAGTATTTGAAAGGCTACTTTTCAAATACATATTGAACTTCCTTCGTGATAATAATTTCCTATCTGCTTTCCAATCAGGCTTTATGCCAGGTGACTCCATTATTAACCAACTTACGTTTATGTATAATTCTTTTTGTCAAGCGTTAGATGATGGCAAAGCAATTCGTGTTATTTTTTTGACATAAGTAAAGCATTCGACTGTGTTTGGCACAAGGCGCTTCTTCTAAAACTAAATGCGGCCGGCATATCCGATGACCTTCTTAAGGTGCCTGCTGATTACCTGAGTAACAGGCGTCAACGCGTTGTCATTCCAGGAACGAAATCCAGTTGGAACAGTATATATGCTGGATTCCCTCAAGGCTCGATAATAGGTCCCTTACTTTTTCTTGTTTTTAAAAATGACATCGTTTCTGAGATAAACTCCAACATTAGGCTATTTGCAGATTATACAAGCTTGTATATGATCATTGAAAATAATAACGAAATTGATAACACTGCTGCTACTTTAAATGGCGATATTGCAAAACTTACAGAATGGACAAGCACATGGTTTGTTACGTGCAATCCCTCAAAGACGGAATCCCTGCTCATATCGCGGAAACGAAACAAACTTTCTCACCCTCCTCTAATAGTGTTAAATCAACATATTACTGAAGTTCAAACCCACAAACACCTGGGTGTCTATCTCTCAAACGACTGTAGTTGGCACTCGCATATACACTCAAGTGATATGAAAACGCAACACGGGAATTTCCGCTATATATTGTATATACTGCACACTTAATTGCACATAATATTCCAAAGAAATCCCAAGATTTTTTTTTAAAAATAAAGTTGCAGTTAACTAGAGAAAGGACACAACTGTGATGTTGTAGACGTTTTAATCACACTACACTTTGTAACAAGAACTTCATAAATGTTGAAGTAGCTCTTTGAAAAATTGAGCTAGTTCAGTACTGTATTTAACGTAAATAGTTTGCAAAATGTTGCATCCTAAGTTTGCTCACATGATTGAGCCAAACGCGTACTCTGTGAATAATGAAACATTGAAGGAATACTATTTGCTGTATTATTTGTTGTTTTAGTATTTTTTCAAAAGGAAAGGTCTTACGTAGCCATGTACCATTCGATTTAAAGCAGCATATTGTACATACAATATATAGCGGAAATTCCCGTGTTGCGTTTTCACATCACTTGAGTGTAGATTATACTAAGAAAAAAGCCTGGTCTAGAATAAACATAATGAGAAGACTTAAACATCGCCTTAGTAGGAAATCTTTGGAAATTGTGTACCTTTCGTTTATTAGACCACTCTTAGAGTATGTAGATGTCCTCTGGGATTAACTGCACCAATTTAGATAAACTTGAACTTGACAGAATACAAAATGCAGCGGCACGTATAGTAACAGGAACTACTAAATTAATATCTCTACAGGCTCTCTATACTGAAGCAGGGTGGGAATCACTTCAGACCCGTAGATCTAAACACAAACTCGTGCATTTTTCTAAAATGGTCCATAACTTAACGCCACCCTATCTCTCTGCCTTAGTCCCTCCTCTAGTTAGCACGACCTCAAATTATAGCCTAAGAAACGCTAACGACTTTCAGGTACTTGCTTTTCGTACCAATCTGTACGGTAACTCATTCATTCCCTCTGTCACTCGCGAATGTAATAAATTGCCTATGAACACACGCAATGCAGCTTGAGTTGTTTCTTTCAAGGACCATTTAAACCCGGATGTTGTCCAAATTCCTAAATATTACTATCTAGGAAACAGACGTGAACAAAGTATCCATGCTCGCCTACGTACTAAGTGTAGTTCTCTAAACCATCATCTGTTTCTCAAAAACATAGTTGGCCATTATGCACGTGTGGAAGTATAGAAAACAGTCAACTCTTCTTCTTATTTTGCCCTGTTTACAATCATATACGCGCTGATCTGTTAAACTCAATTTCACCGCTATGCACAGTATCGCTAAACAATATACTATTTAGATTACCAACGCTGTCTTACGAAATAAATGCACCTATCGTTGAAGCTGTTCATAAGTATATTTTAGCAAGCAAAAGTTTCTAATTTACATTTATGGAGTATTTTAGTGAGACTGGATTCACTGTCAAACTCGATGTGTGGCCCATTCGATCCTCGCAAAATGAGGGGTAGTGTCCAGTGTGTCCAATTGTCCAAACCATTTATTTTACTTATATACAATTAACTCACAAATTATTCTCTCTTTCTCTAGCATGTTTTTTAATTAGATTATTCAAAAATGTCAAGTTTTCTTCTGTCTTCTTTCTTTTTTTTCTATATATATAATCATCTATAACTTTTTGTTTCATTGAAAACATATTTAAATTAGCCGCTATGTAAATTGATATGAATGTAAATCATTGTCCCCATGGAGAGGATCTCTATAAGCATTTTGCTTGCTTTCGTTCCAATCCATTTACCTATTGTATGTAACAATTGTATAATGCGTTATCTTTGAAACACATGATTGAGCCAAACGCATACTCTGTGAATAATGAAACATTTAAGGAATACTATTTGCTGTATTATTTGTTGTTTTAGTATTTTTTCCAAAAGGAAAGGTCTTACGTAGCCATGTACCATTCGATTAAAAGCAGCATATTGTACAAACAATATATAGCGGAAATTCCCGTGTTGCGTTTTCATATCACTTGAGTGTATGTTTAAACCAAACTGACTGGCATGCCTTGTAGGTGGTCCTAACCAAAATTCAGTTCGATTCGATGTCAAACATGGCGCCAGCGCCCATCTTTGTTTATATAGAGTTATACAGGGAAAATATTGTGGCGACTACTCCTCTGAAACAACTTCATGGATTTCCATGAAACTTTACAAGAATGTTGCTCTTGCTGAGAAAAAACAGGCCGGCCGGCTGCCACAGCTATATATACAAATATATTTGACCAGGGTATATAAAGTCATATAAAAATAAAACTAGTGGACAGAATTGAAGTATCTTTTTTTAGTAACCAAGGTCTACCCTACCCGGTTAATTTGGTACCAGAATCATTAAATTCCAAACAAGATTTGATTTTAAAAAAATATCGCAAACACACAAAGGGTCTGTAAAAAATGTTGCAAAGTTCATACAAAGTAACAGTTACGGACACATTCGAGTAACCAATAAAAATATTACTATCTTTTCACAAACTTTCATTGTAAACGATAATTTTTGTTGATTATTGATCTATTGTGAATTATCAACTGAGATAATAAGGGTTATGGTCGAATGTCATGGTTCAGCGATCATTGTACGGGTTCGAACACTGCCATGGTCCAAAACTTTTTTTACAGAGTATAATATTGCTTTGGAACCTTTACTAAAATGACTGGCATGACACAAAATTCATTTCGATTAGATGTCGAACAGTTATATAGGAAAAAACATTTGGCGACTACTCTAAAAATACTTGATTTTCATGACACTTTACTGGAATATTGCCCTTGATGTCTGGTTGGTCCTAAGTAAATATCAGGTCGACCGGAATTTAAAAACACACGTTCATGGCGACTACTAAAAAAAGAAGATTTTAACCAATTATCTCAAACAATAACTTGCCACTTCCTACAACCTTACTCGTGAACTTCAGGTACGGATTCAGCGGCCTCTTGCTCAGTGGAAAAGGACACCTCGGCTTGAGATCTATAACATAGTATAACAAGAATCACTAAGGCAATCACTATCATAAAACATCATACAATCTTTAATCTTAACTATAAGAACAGCTCAAAACCATTTGCTTACTAATGTTTTCGCCAATCAGTACGCAGTACTTTGATTTATAATACTGTAACTAATTTCTAGCGGATTTGAAATCTATACTCACCGTTTGTTGCAACCCTAAAGGTAACAACTGCACTAAAGATAACATGCTGCACTAAAGGTAACACTTTTGCGACTAAAGGTAACAACCTACACTAAAAGACACAAAAAAAGTCTGCACTGAAGGTAACACTTTTGGGACTAAAGGTAACAACCTACACTAAAGGTAACACAAATGTCTGCACTAAAGGTAACAACTGCTGCACTAAAGGTAACACGATTTTTAACCTGCACCAAAGGTAACATACTCATGCATTAAAGGTAACAACACATTATTGGTATAATACTTACATTGTACTTGTATGCCGATTGGAAAAAAGAACCATATATACGAGAATAATACGTTTCAAATTAAAATGTAGACAGTTTTATCGTTGGTATTTTCTGTTAAAACAAGCGTTTAATTTCGAATACACTTCACTTTTCAAGGAGGCGAAGCTAGTGCGAATGCATCCAATATGCTGAATAGAAAAATTGTATTACACTGTCCGAAAATACACTGACGCTAGACACATATCATTATCCTTCTCCACAGGTACGTTATTGTCGGTACTATTCTCCACAGGCACGTTATTGTCGGTACTATACCATCATTATCATTCTCCCAAGGAACGTTATTATCGGTACTATACCGTCATTATCATTCTCCACAGGCACGTTATTGTTGGTACTATACCGTCATTATCATTCTCCACAGGCACGTTATTGTTGGTACTATACCGTCATTATCATTCTCCACAGGCACGTTATTGTCGGTACTATACCATCATTATCATTCTCCACAGGCACGTTATTGTTGGTACTATACCGTCATTATCATTCTCCAAAGGCACGTTATTGTTGGTACTATACCGTCATTATCGTTCTCAACAGGCACGTTATTGTTGGTACTATACCGTTATTATCATTCTCCACAGGCACGTTATTGTCGGTACTATACCGTCATTATCATTCTCCACAGGCACGTTATTGTTGGTACTATACCGTCATTATCATCCTCCACAGGCACGTTATTGTTGGTACTATACCGTCATAATCATTCTCGACAGGCACGCTATTGTTGGTACTATACTGTCATTATCATTCTTTACAGGCACATTATCGTTGGTACTATACCATCATTATCATTCTTCAAAGGCACGTTATTCTCGGTACTATACCATCATTATCATTCTCCACAGGCACGTTATTGTCGGTACTATACCGTCATTATCATACTCCACAGGAACGTTATTGTTGGTACTATACCGTCATTATCATTCTCCACAGGCACGCTTTTGTTGGTACTATACCGTCATTATCGTTCTTTACAGGCACGTTATTGTTGGTACTATACCGTCATTATCATTCTCCACAGGCACGTTATTGTCGGTACTATACCATCATTATCATTCTTCACAGGCACGTTATTGTTGGTACTATACCATCATTATCATTCTCCACAGGCACGTTATTGTTGGTACTATACCATCATTATCATTCTCCACAGGCACGTTATTGTTGGTACTATACCGTCATTATCATTCTCCACAGGCACGTTATTTTTGCTACTACACCATCATTATCATTCTCCACAGGCACGTTAATGTCGGTACTATACCATCATTATCATTCTCAACCGGCACGTTATTGTTGGTATTATACCATCATTATCATTCTAAACAGGCACGTTATTGTTGGTACTATACCAATATTATCATTCTCCACAGGCACGTTATTGTCGGTACTATACGTAAATATCATTCTTCACAGGCACGTTATTGTTGGTACTATACCATCATTATCATTCTCCACAGGCACGTTATTGTTGGTACTATACCATCATTATCATTCTCCACAGGCACGTTATTGTTGGTACTATACCGTCATTATCATTCTCCACAGGCACGTTATTTTTGCTACTACACCATCATTATCATTCTCCACAGGCACGTTAATGTCGGTACTATACCATCATTATCATTCTCAACCGGCACGTTATTGTTGGTATTATACCATCATTATCATTCTAAACAGGCACGTTATTGTTGGTACTATACCAATATTATCATTCTCCACAGGCACGTTATTGTCGGTACTATACGTAAATATCATTCTCCACAGGCACGTTATTGTCGATACTATACCATCATTATCATTCTCCAAAGGCACGTTATTGTCGGTACTATACCATCATTATCGTTCTCCAGAGGCACGTTATTGTCTGTACTATAACATCATTATCATTCTCCACTGGCACGTTATTGCTGGTACTATGCCGTCATTATCATTCTCCACAGGCACGTTATTGTTGGTACTATACCATCATTATCATTCTCCACAGGCACGTTATTGTTGGTGCTATACCATCATTATCATTCTCCAAAGGCACGTTATCGTTGGTACTATTCCATTATTATCATTCTCCACAGGCACGTTATTGTTGGTACTATACCATCATTATCATTCTCCACAGGCACGTTAATGTCGGCACTATTCGTCATTATCATTCTCCACAGGCACGTTATTGTAGATTCTATACCATCACTATCATTCTCCACAGGCAAGTTATTGTCGGAACTATACCGTCATAATCGTTCTCCACATGCACGTTATTGTCGGTACTATACCATCATTATCATTCTCCACAGGCACGTTATTGTTGGTGCTATACCATCATTATCATTCTCAACAGGCACGTTATTGTTGGTACTATACCATCATTATCATCTCCACAGGCACGGTATTGTTGGTACTATACCATCGTTATCATTCTCCACAGGCATGTTATTGTTGGTACTATACCATCATTATCATTCGTCACAGCCACGTTATTGCTGGTACTATACCGTCATTATCATTCTCCACAGCACGTTATTCTTGGTACTATACCACTATTATCATTCTCCACAGGCACGTTATTGTTGGTACTATACCATTATTATCATTCTCCACAGGCACGTTATTGTCGGTACTATACGTCGTTATCATTCTCCTTAGGCACGTTATTGTCGATTCTATACCATCATTATCATTCTCCACAGGCACGTTATTGTCGGTACTATACCGTCATTATTGTTCTCCACAGGCACGTTATTGTCGGTACTATATCATCATTATCATTCTCCACAGGCACGTTATTGTATGTGCTACCCCATCATTATAATTCTACACAGGCACGTTATCATTAGTACTATACCATCATTATCATTCTTCACAGGCACGTTATTGTTGGTACTATACGATCATTATCATGCTCCACAGGCATGTTATTGTTGGTACTATACCATCATTATCATTCGTCACAGCCTCGTTATTGCTGGTACTGTACCGTCATTATCATTCTCCACTGGCACGTTATTGTTGGTATTATACCGTTATTATCATTCTCCACCAGCACGTTATTGTTGGTACTATACTATCATTATCATTCTCTACAGGCACGTTATTGTTGGTACTATACCGTCAGTATCCTTCTCCACATGCACGTTATTATCGGTACTATACCATCATTATCATTCTCCATAGGCACGTTATTGTTGGTGCTATACCATCATTATCATTCTCCACAGGCACGTTAATCTCGGTACTAAACCAGCATTATCATTCTCCACAGGCACGTTATTGTTGGTACTATACCATCATTATCATTCTAAACAGGCACGTTATTGTTTGTATTATACCATCATATCATTCTCCACAGATACGTTATTGTTGGTACTATACCATCATTATCATTTCCACAGGCACGTTATTGTTGATACTAAACCATCATTATCATTCTCCACAGGCACGTTATTTTTGGTACTACACCATCATTATCATTCTCCACAGGCACGTTAATGTCGGTACTATACCATCATTATCATACTCCACAGGCACGTTATTGTTGGTACTATACCATCATTATCATTCGAAACAGGCACGTTATTGTTGGTACTATACCATCATTATCATTCTCCACAGGCACGTTATTGTCGGTACTATACGTCAATATCAATCTCCAAAGGCACGTTATTGTTGGTACTATACATCCTTATCATTCTCCAAAGGCACGTTATTGTTGGTGCTATACCATCATTATCATTCTCCACAGGCACGTTATTGTTGGTACTATACCATTATTATCAATCCCACAGGCACGTTATTGTTGGTACTATACCGTCATTATCATTCTCCACAGGCACGTTATTGTCGGTACTATTCGTCATTATCATTCTCCACAGGCACGTTAGTGTCGATTATATACCATCATTATCATTCTCCACAGGCAAGTTATTGTCGGTACTATACCGTCATTATCGTTCTCCACATGCACGTTATTGTCGGTAATATACCACCATTATCATTCTCCACAGGCACGTTATTGTTGGTGCTATACCATCATTATCATTCTCCACAGGCACGTTATTGTTGGTACTTTACCATCATTATCATTCTCCAAAGGCACGGTATTGTTGGTACTATACCATCTTTATCATTCTCCACAGGCATGTTATTGTTGGTACTATACCATCATTATCATTCGTGACAGCCACGTTATTGCTGGTACTATACCGTCATTATCATTCTCCACAGGCACGTTATTGTTGGTACTATACCATTATCATCATTCTCCACAGGCACGTTATTGTTGGTACTATACCATCATTATCATTCTCCACAGGCACGATATTGTCGGTACTATACGTCATTATCATTCTCCACAGGCACGTTATTGTCGATTCTATACCATCATTATCGTTCTCCACAGGCACGTTATTGTCGGTACTATACCGTCATTATCGTTCTCCACAGGCACGTTATTGTCGGTACTATACCATCATTATCATTCTCCACAGGCACGATATTGTATGTGTTATACCATCATTATCATTCTCCACAGGCACGTTATTGTTAGTACTATACCATCATTATCATTCTCCACAGGCACGTTATTGTTGGTACTATACCATCATTGTCGTTCTCCACAGACACGTTATTGTTGGTACTATACCATCATTATCATTCTCCACAGGCACGTTATTGCTTGTACTATACCATCATTATCATTCTCCACAGGCACGTTATTGTTGGTACTATACCATCATTATCATTCTCCACAGGCTCGTTATTGTTGGTACTATACCATCATTATCGTTCTCCACAGGCACTTATTGTCGGTACTATACCATCATTATCATTCTCCACAGGCACCTTATTGTCGGTACTATACCATCATTATCACCCTCCACAGGCACGTTATTGTTGGTACTATACCATCATTATCATTCTCCACAGGCACGTTAGTGCTGGTATTATACCGTTATTATCATTCTCCGTAGGCACGTTATTGTTGGTTCTTCACAGGCACGTTATTGCTGGTACTATACCGTCATTATCATTCTTCACAGGCAGGTTATTGTTGGGACTATACCGTCATTATCATTCTCCACAGGCAGGTTATTGTTGGGACTATACCGTCATTATCATTCTCCACAGGCACGATATTGTCGGTACTATACGTCATTATCATTCTCCACAGGCATATTATTGGTGGTATTATACCGTTATCGTCATTCGCCACAGGCACGTTATTGTTGGTACTAAACCATCATTATCATTCTCCACAGGCACGATATTGTTGGTACTATACGTCATTATCATTCTCCACAGGCACGTTATTGTTAGTACTATACCATCATTATCATACTTTACAGGCACGTTATTGTTGGTACTATAACGTCATTATCATACTCCAAAAGCACGTTATTGTTGATACTATACCGTCATTATCGTTCTCCACAGGCACGTTATTGTTGGTACTATACCATCATTATCGTTCTCCACAGGCACGTTATTGTTGGTACTCTACCATCATTATCGTTCTCCACAGGCACTTATTGTCGGTACTATACCATCATTATCATTCTCCACAGGCACCTTATTGTCGGTACTATACCATCATTATCATCCTCCACAGGCACGTTATTGTTGGTACTATACCATCATTATCATTCTCCACAGGCACGTTATTGCTGGTATTATACCGTCATTATCATTCTCCGTAGGCACGTTATTGTTGGTACTATACCATCATTATCATTCTCCACAGGCACGTTATTGCTGGTACTATACCGTCATTATCATTCTTCACAGGCACGTTATTGTTGGGACTATACCATCATTATCATTCTCCACAGGCACGTTATTGTTGGTACTATACCATCATTATCATTCTCCACAGGCACGTTATTGCTGGTACTATACCGTCATTATCATTCTTCACAGGCACGTTATTGTTGGGACTATACCGTCATTATCATTCTCCACAGGCACGTTATTGCTGGTACTATACCGTCATTATCATTCTCCACAGGCATATTATTGTTGGTATTATACCATCATTATCATCCTCCACAGGCACGTTATTTATGGTACTATACCATCATTATCGTTCTCCACAGGCACGTTATTGTCGGTACTATACCATCATTATCATTCTCCACCGGCACGTTATTGTCGGTACTATGCTACCATTATCATTCTCCACAGGCACGTTATTGTCGGTACTATACCATCATTATCATTCTCCGCAGGCACGTAATTGTCGGTACTAGAACATCATTATCATTCTCCGCAGGCACGTTAATGTTAGTACTATCATTATCAATTTCCACGGGCACGTTATTGATTGTACTATACCATCATTATCATTCTCCACAGGCACATTTTTGTCGATACTATACCATCATTATCATTTTCCACAGGCACGTTATTGTGGGTACTATACCATTATTATCATTCTCCACAGGCACGTTATTGTTGGTACTATACCGTCATTATCATTCTCCATAGGCACGTTATTGTCGGTACTATACCATCATTATCATTCTCCATCCACAAGCGCGTTATTGTCTGTACTATACCATCATTATCATTGTCCACAGTCACGTTATTGTCGATAATATACCAACATTATTATTCTCCACAGGCACGTTATTGTTGGTACTATTCTCCACAGGCACGTTATTGTTGGTACTTTACCATCATTATCATTCTCCACAGGCACGTTATTGCTGGTACTATACCGCCATTATCATTCTCCACAGGCACGTTATTGTCGATACTATACCGCCATTATCATTCTCCACAGGCACGTTATTGTTGATACTTATCTCCACAGGCACGTTATTGTTGGTACTATACCGCCATTATCATTCTCCACAGACACGTTATTGATGGTACTATACCGCCATAATCATTTTCCACAGGCACGTTATTGTTGTTACTATTCTCCACAGGCACGTTATTGCTGGTACTGTACCATCATTATCATTCTCCACAGGCACGTTATTGCTGGTACTATACCGCCATTATCATTCTCCACATGCACGTTATTGTCGGTACTATACCATCATTTTCATTCTCCACAGGCACGTTACTGTAGGTACTATACCAACAGTAAAGTATCATTTGCCACAGGCACATTATTGTCGGTAATATACAATCATTATCATTCGTCACAGGCATAGGCACGTTATTGTCGGTACTATACCATCATTATCATTCTCCACAGGCACGTTATTGTCGGTACTATACCATCATTATCATTCTACATAGGCACGTTATTGTCGGTACTATACCATCATTATCATACTCCACAGGCACGTTATTGTTGGTACTATACGTCATTATCATTCTCCACAGGGATGTTATTGTTGTTACCATACCATCATTATCATTCTCCACTGGCACGTTATTGTTGGTACTATACCATCATTATCATTCGTCACAGCGACGTTATTGCTGGTACTCTAAACTCACTATCATTCTCCAAAGGCACGTTATTGTTGATATTATATCATTCTCCACGGGCACGTTATCGTTGATACTATACCATCATTATAATTTTCCACAGGCACGTTTTTGCTGGTACTATATCGTCATTATCATTCTCCACAGGCAAGTTATTGTTGGTACTATACCGTCATTAACATTCTAAAAAGGCACGTTATTGTTGGTACTATACCATCATTATCATTCTCCACAGGCACGTTATTGCTGGTACTATACCATCATTATCATTCTCATCAGGCACGTTATTGTTGGTACTATACCATCATTATCGTTCTCTACAGGCACGTTATTGTTGGTACTATACCGTCATTATCGTTCTGCACAGGCACTTATTGTCGGTACTATACCATCATTATCATTCACAACAGGCACCTTATTGTCGGAACTATACCATCATTATCATTCTCCACAGGCACGTTATTGTTGGTACTATACCATCATTATCATTCTCCACAGGCACGTTATTGCTGGTATTATACTGTCATTATCATCCTTCGTAGGCACGTTATTGTTGGTACTATACCATCAATATCATTCTCCACAGGCACGTTATTGCTGTTACTATACCGTCATTATCATTCTCCACAGGCACGTTATTGTTGGGACTATACCGTCATTATCATTCTCCACAGGCACGTTATTGCTGGTACTATACCGTCATTATCATGCTCCACAGGCACGGTATTGCTGGTACTATACCATCATTATCATTCTCCAAAGGCATATTATTGTTGGTATTATACCATCATTATCATTCTCCACTGGAACGTTATTGATGGTACTATACCATCATTATCGTTCTCCACAGGCACGTTATTGTCGGTACTATACCATCATTATCATTCTCCACAGGCACGTTATTGTCGGTACTATGCCATCATTATCATTCTCCACAGGCACGTTATTGTCGGTACTATACCATCATTATCATTTTCCGCAGGCACGTTATTGTCGGTACTAGAACTTCATTATCATTCTCCGCAGGCACGTTATTGTTAGTACTATCATTATCATTCTCCACGGGCACGTTATTGATGGTATTATACCATCATTTTCATTTTCCACAGGCACGTTTTTGTCGGAACTATACTATCATTATCATTCTCCACAGGCACGTCATTGTGGGTACTATACCATTATTATCATTCTCCACAGGAACGTTATTGTTGGTACTATACTGTCATTATCATTCTCAATAGGCACGTTATTGTCGGTACTATACCATCATTATCATTCTCCACAGACGCGTTATTGTCGATACTATACCATCATTATCATTCTCCACAGGCACGTTATTGTCGGTACCATACCATAATTATCATTCTCCACAGGCACGTTATTGCTGGTACTGTACCATCATTATCATTCTCCACAAGCACGTTATTGTCGGTACTCTACCATCATTATCATTCTACATAGACACGTAATTGTCGATACTATACCATCATTATCATTCTCCACAGACGCGTTATTGTCGATACTATACCATCATTATCATTCTCCACAGGCACGTTATTGTCGGTACCATACCATAATTATCATTCTCCACAGGCACGTTATTGCTGGTACTGTACCATCATTATCAATCTCCACAGGCACGTTATTCCTGGTACTGTACTGTCATTATCCTTCTCCACAGGAACGTTATTGCTGGTACTATACCGTCATTATCCTTCTCCACAGGCACGTTATTGTCGGTACTATACCATCATTATCATTCTCCACAGGCACGTTATTGTCGGTACTATACCATCATTATCAATCTACATAAGCACGTTATTATCGGTACTATACGTCAATATCATACTCCACAGGCACGTTATTGTCGATACTATACCATCATTATCATTCTCCAAAGGCATGTTATTGTCGGTACTATGCCATCATTATCGTTCTCCAGAGGCACGTTATTGTCTGTACTATAACATCATTTATCATTCTCCACTGGCACGTTATTGCTGGTACTATACCGTCATTATCATTCTCCACAGGCACGTTATTGTCGGTAATATACCATCATTATCATTCGTCACAGGAACGTTATTGTCGGTAATAAACCATCATTATCATTCGTCACAGGCATAGGCACGTTATTGTCGGTACTATACCATCACTATCATTCTCCACAGTCACGTTATTAATGGTACTATATCGTCATTATGCTTCTCCACAAGCACGTTATTGCCGGTACTATACCATCATTATCGTTCTCCACAGTCACGTTATGGTCGATACTATACCATCATTATCGTTCTCCACAGGCACGTTATTTTCGGTACTATACCGTCATTATCGTTCTCCACATGCACGTTATTGTCGGTAATATACCACCATTATCATTCTTTATAGGCACGTTATTGTCGGTACTATACCATTATTATCATTCTCCACAGGCACGTTATTGTCGGTACTATACCATCATTATCATTCTCCACAGGCACGTTATTGTCGGTACTATACCATCATTATAATTCGTCACAGGCATAGGCACGTTATTGTCGGTACTATACCATCATTATCATTCTCCGCAGGCACGTAACTGTTGGTAATATCCCATCATTATTATTTTCTGCAGTCAGGTTATTGTCGTAGTATATCATCATTATCATTCTCCACAGTCATGTTATTGTTGGTACTATACCATCATTATCATTCTCCACAGGCACGTTATTGTCGGTACTATACCATCATTATCATACTTCACAGGCACGTTATTGTTGGTACCATACCATCATTATCATTCTCCACAGGCACGTTATTGTTGGTACTATACCATCATTATCATTCTCCACAGGCACGTTATTGATGGTACTATGCCATCATTATCATTCTCCACAGGCACGTTATTGTCGGTACTATACCATCATTATCATTCTCCGCAGGCACGTTATTGTCGGTACTAGAACATCATTAGCATTCTCCGCAGGCACGTTATTGTTAGTACTATCATTATAAATCTCCACGGGCACGTTATTGATGGTATTATACCATCATTTCCATTCTCCACAGGCACGTTTTTGTCGGAACTATACCATCATTATTATTCTCCACAGGCACGTCATTGTCGGTACTATACCATCATTATCATACTCCACAGGCACGTTATTGTTGGTACTATACGTCATTATCATTCTCCACAGTCATGTTATTGTTGGTACTATACCATCATTATCATTCTCCACAGGCACGTTATTGTCGGTACTATACCATCATTATCATTCTTCACAGGCACGTTATTGTTGGTACTATACCATCATTATCATTCTCCACAGGCACGTTATTGTCAGTACTATAACATCATTATCATTGTCCACAGGCACGTTATTGTCGGTACTATACCATTATTATCATTCTCCACAGGCACGTTATTGTCGGTACTATACCATCATTATCGTTCTCCACAGGCACGTTATTGTTGGTACTATACGTCATTATCATTCTCCACAGGCATGTTATTGTTGGTACCATACCATCATTATCATTCTCCACAGGCACGTTATTGCTGGTACTGTACCATCATTATCAATCTCCACAGGCACGTTATTGCAGGTAATGTACTGTCATTATCCTTCTCCACAGGAACGTTATT